>JAYRBW010153964.1:0-14114 GCA_036023295.1 Invenusta paracnida | reverse complement strand
CGACGCTCTTCCGATCTTTACTATAAAAAAATTTAAATATTAAAATTTAAAATATTTAAAATATAAAAAATATATAAATATAAAGTATTTTGTAGCCAATAGTGATTAATAGCCACGGTGATTATTTATAGATTTACTTTACTTTTACAAGATTTTAGCGGTTAATTGAATCTAAACTAATCTCAATTTTATTTAAGTCCATTATTACATTTATACAAGCCTACCTGACCCCTCCATATGTAGGTCAATCTTCCGACCGTTGGTATTGACAACGACCCAGGTAATTTTAGGAGCTGGATTTCCACCGACGCTGCATGTAATTCGGAGTCGTTCTCCCTCGCGGATCATAACTTTTCGAGGAGTGGAGCCATTGGCGTAAATCACAGCCGGGACTGTTTACAAATGCAGAGGGTAATATGTACAAACAGTAAACACTATAAGTCACAAAAGATAAAAGTAACAAACTATAAATATGCAACAATATATAGAAGAAAAGGAGAGGTGTTATTGACATGGTGATCTTGTAATTTGGAGTACGGACCTTGCTTCTCTAAAGCCTATTCGCACTCCAGTCACTCTGCTTCAGAAAAATGAACACAAAAGCCATTTATGTGTGAGCCAAGTGTCACATATTGCTGATATGATTTTTGTAAATGTGCACGAGAGTACACATTATAATATAACAAGTATATAACACCACCTATTTTTACATAGGAAAATATTTTTAACCTTGATCGGACGTTAAAAAATTATTGTTTTATGAATATTTTTATTTTAAAATAGCCATTATTTCAATTTGCGATGTAACTTGAATTTCGTGCACATCAGCATATTATTTCGTGCTGAATTTTATTGGAACGTCAATCATTAGGCTTCCAAATAAATGACAACCACTTTGATTCGTTCTCATTATATGGTGGTCGAGTACAGGTGTGTTATGTGTTATCGAAGACGGCATGACATAAGCGCACACTGTGATAAGCGCGACAATACAATAGGTTCGCCAAAATAAGAAAACTTATGTAAAAACAGCTGACTTTAAAGCGACTTTATATATTAGCAGCCTTATGAGCATACTTATGTTAGCGCGCACTTGCGTAATAGCGGTAAAACCCAAGAATGAAAAATAATTCTAAAGCGGCATGATACTAGAGCGAACTTTGACTCTAGCGTCAATGGTAATATATTTGTAGGTCAGTAATGAATACTTGTTTATATTATACTCATACACACATACTCTTGGAAAGTGCCGCTATACTATTATAAAATACCGATATAACATAGGTGCGCGATTATATAAGGCCGCTTTTACTTAAGTTTTTTGCCTCTATTGTAAAAGTTCGCGTATACAGCAGGCCACAATAACAGAAGTGCGCGATTGCATGGGGCCGCTTTAGGATAAAACCGCTTTTAAATAAGTTTTGCTCTGCAGCGAAGTATGAGCGGTATGCGAGAGGAATAGTGTAAGTTCTAACATAATCTAAATACATTACAGATACATATAATTGCACATACTAATACAAATACATTTGAAGGTATTACTTTACCAAAGCTATTACTTCAGCGTTGTTAGGAATTTTATTTTATAATTTACTATTATTTTTTTAGATGAGTTGATTTTACCTGCACAAGTATTGATTGCTTTTTGATTGGATGACTGGTTATATTCTCTTAGTGGAAATTTTCACCACTCTGGCGAGTTTTGTTTCTTTTACCTTTATTTATAATTTCATGAAATCAACAATTTCTAACCCTAACCCTTTGGTTGATTTATCTACCAAGCGTTGATTGATCTATACGGTTATTATGCAAAATACAATGATTATGCATACATATAACCCCATTTTATTATAAAACAAATTGTAGGAAATTTTTGTAATAAAAATTGAAAATTAATATAATTAAATATAGCCATGGAAAGAATGATTAAAAGAATATTGAGTGATTTATAGATATCTGTGTGACTAACTTTGTACAAGGAGCGTGACATTCTTGGTGAAGGGCTTGACCCCATTTGAATAGAGGCATTGATAGATGCCGGAGTCATTAGCAAGTAGGTGATTGATTCGCATGTCCATCGTGGGCTCCTGAAAACTGGAAGTGACCATATCGAAGCGTAAGTCTTGGGTGATGCGTTTGTTCTCCAAGATGAGATAGGCACTGTCTTGGTATCGCTTCCATATCACCTAAAAAACGATTGAATTGTCTTATTTAATATCAAAGTTAAGACTTTCAAAAAATTATTATAATTATTGTGAAATAAAAGTTGTTACATCTACTATTAATGTAGGTTACTAGTATAGTATAAGTTAGATCAGACAGTACTGTTTTGACTTTATTAATTCCGGAAGTCAGAAATTCCAGTATTTGCAGCATTAAAAGAATGAAATTGTGTTAAAATAATATAAAATACATATGACTTGTTTTGAATAGAGCAGAGGTGACAATACAAATACCTATACATATATATTAACTGCAACATTATAATGGTGGCAAATTTATCTCACAAATTCGTCTTAGACATAAATAAAACAATATACGTTTTCTTTTAAATATTCTTTGTATTATATATTACGAAATAATATGGAATAAATAATTTAGATTAGAAATAAAGATTAGCTTTACGTATGTTAGGAGGTTTCAATCCGCTTATAATTCTTAATGATACGATATGAGTATTTATAATTAAAAGAACCTTTTAATTTTTTGTAATGGAAACATCTAATAATAGAATTTAAGCTACATCAGTTCCTTCTGAGCATGACACTAAAACTAAAACTAAATATAGAATTAGATTTTTTTAATCGAAAACACATAATTTGAATTCATAAATTAAAAAATATATTTTCAAAAGATTTTTAGAATATGGGTAAGTTGTTATGTAATCTTATTTTTACAGATTAAAATGCTTTAACTTTGTTAAACTATGAAGAAACAAATTATTCGAATAATTGAATAAATGGAAATAAATTTATCAAACTGATAATATTCCTCTGGGGCACAGGAATGGGGTAAATATTTTAAGTGTCGAAATGTAATTTCAATTAGTCAATTAATATATGTAGAAAACATTTACGTGATTATCAAAACAAAGGATCCCCATGTAGCTTCATGATTGACGTTCTGTGAACAAGGATGTTATAATTTACAAAGTTGTTTAAATAATATTCGTCATCATGTTTAATATACACAAGTAAATTGTTATGTTTTCTACAAATTATGAAGTTGACATACCACAAAATTATTTAATTTTTACTGAATTTTAATAGATATTCTATATGATTTTAAAATAATCGTTCAATACAAATTTTCTACTACTAACCCATTTAAATATATAGATGCCTTTGTTAAGTTAATTTTAATAATTATAGATTTGTTCAGAAAACTTCTTTCGATTTCATTAAATATGAGCTAAACTATCTAACAATATTGACAAACATATAATACATTATATACGAGGTGTTTCAGAAAAGTGCTAGAACTGAGTGTGCTGTGATCGCTATGAGTGGAGGATAGATTAGCGGGTTATGTTATCATATGACGTAATACCCAGGAAGTAGGTACATCACTAGGATTTCAGCTCTCTGCAGCCACTGTAATCACTTCTTCACGTAATCTTGTTAACAACGGTTAAAGTTTGGCTCGTCACGCTAAGTTTACATGTTTTTACGTAATCTTTCCTTTTCCCCAAGCTCAAGGGGTCAACAAGAGGACCCCTTTTCTAGATGTGGAAGTCATCAAGAGGGCCGTGACGACGGAGCAGCGGAGATTCCCGAGAGAATCCTTCCAGGAGGCATGGCGGAGCAGGATGGGAAAGTGCGTTAGACTCGAGTGGATTACTTCGAAGGGAAAAGCTTGTAGTTTGTATACATTTTTTATGACCCCAGTTTTTGAATTTTTTAAACACATCTCGTATATATGTAAGGTGTAATCGTTTCATATCTTAAAAAAATATATATATACATATATGCAACGTACCCCTTCCATAAATAATGCCGCACCTTTCATACATTTTTATAATTTAATTTTACATGCAAACATGTTATCTTCTATTTATCTTACCCATACCCTACTAAGCGCGTTCCCATATTCTAAGAATATTAACTAAATAGCTTAATAATAATAATAGGAAGTATTTATATAATCATACATGTCTGACAGTATATAAAGATATAAGATATATAATACTCAAACATTAATTTAAAATGATTTTTTTAAAGTGAGGCGTTATTTATGTATATGATGTATATGAAACAGTTTTATATAGTCTATGTAGTATCTATATATGTATAATAATTTATAATTAATAAAAACATGAAATCTGCACAAAAATACGGGAATAATTTGGAATAAGCTTTTATGTTTCCTTGTGCAATTTAAATAATTTTGAGGGCTTTAGTAACTAATTTTACAGAATGTTTAAGAACAAATTCTGTGTTCTGTACAAATTCGATAGTGTAGGTACACTTATTTTGTAGAATACACGCATGTTTACGCATATCTTTTACTCATAGTAGCCGTATTAATTGAGACCTCTTTTTGCACATTTCTATTAATTGATATTTATGAAAAAATATTTTTTGATGATATTAATCGATATTATAACTTTATTTGGAGACACAGATTCTATTCCTAATTCATATAGACATTTCTATAGACATAGTAGAACTATTTAAAATATTTAAAATATAAAAATCTGAGTAGAATGTAAACAAAAGGCCATTCGTATAAAACATACGCAATATTATCACATTAAAATTAAAAAAATATATTAAGACAAATCCTTAAAAGTTATTTATTAATATTCAGAGATCATATTTTATGTGGCGAATAAGACATATTTAGTAAAATGCATATTTAAATGACTATAAAATTCTTCTCATATGCAAGGAAATTATTGGTCAGTATATTATGTTGCAGTTTTCTCCCTTTAATGTACATATACATACATCTTTGTATTACTACTTTTTCCTTTTCCACCCATTTCGCTCTTATTCGCTCAATATTTCTCAACTTTTAAGATTTTTTATTAACTCCAACTGTGTATAACGCGCTCAGCCGCGGAATCTTCCTATAAAGTAAAGATCTGGTCATCAAATTCTGGAAGAATGGGATTGACAAGTGGGCTCCCTTCATTGGATCGAAGTGACAGCGCGGATCATTTCACCATCTTTTCTAGTCAACCACATCCCCTTCTGCTTTCCCTGAACAACTTACTTTCATCGGTATTATCTTGTAGTGCGTCCTTTTCGTATCCTTGAAACTTTTTGTGGAGGACCGAACTGTCAATATTTACTACCGCTGAGCGATTCAACGAATAAGTGACGCCTTTTTCTCAGCTAACAGTATTATCGAGGAACACGAAGATATTATTAAGATGAAGTTTAATAGAATACTTCGAATTTAACTCGAAATTGCATATATGTACATATATGTAGATAAAATCAAATTTACACTTTCCTATTGATTCCGTACACAGCAATTGTATATATTTAAAAGTATATTGTAATAACAATAGTTTCTTTTCCGATAACTGGCTCTTCATAAGTAAGCCCTTACATTTAAACGTAGCTGTTTGATAGTACGATTCAGTCACTATATTTTGGAGTTCAACATGACAAATTGGTATCAGGAGAATAAAACGACCCCTCTGTCTCATAAACCTTAGCCCACCACCCCCATTTAAATATAAATCTACGCTTATACTTCGCGTTGTCTGTTGTCCGTCACGAGTGTATAGACCAGTTAGATGAGCCCTATACACTACTAAGAGAACTACATTTATAGATCGACAGGAATAAGACGAGAAACATAATTCTTGAAGGGTCATAAGAAGAATTGCTGTCTCACTATAAATAAATAACAGCTTTTATATTCTGTATATAAGAATAACCTATATAAGTTACTTGAAATAAAAAGATGGTATACTCATGACTTTTAGATTTTATGCCTATCTCAAGGCGAGTATATTTAAATTGCTGCTCTATTTCATTGATTTGTTGATGAAAAGATTATATAAACTTTCATTTATGTTGAATTTAAAAAGCAATTGAAGGCAGGGTTCGAGAGTTTACAAATAATTTTCTGCGGTAAAATTTTTCACTTAATTTATTGTCGTAAATAAAATTATACCTTTTCCAGTATTTTGTTACAAGTAAAACAAGTACAATTAATGCCATGTAATATATTGTACTCTTTAACCGTTTAATTTAACTGTGTATGTGTGTACATATGTACCTAACTACATTTAAAAAAATTATATATACGTATAGGTACGATTTACCAATATTATTCATCAAAAGTTGCATATTAACACATACAAAAATAATAAACAAACATATTTCTTGGAAATACTACGCATATATAATATGTCTTAATGTTTAAATTTAACAAAGTTTCGGTTTTTGTGATATAGTTTTTCAAATGATGTCCTATTAACCTAAATATCATTTCATCACGAAGTGTCAATGTTTACAGCGCGGATAAGGTAAATCTAAAATATGTAAAATGTTTATGTATAAAAACTTAAATGAATCCCATTATTTTCTGTTTACTGTTCTCTGAATTTTCCATAATATTTTAAGCAACATTTAAATAAATTGCTGAATTGTGTATCATAGGTCATTTATAGTAATATCTTAGGCGTGTATATTCCTGTTGTATTCACGGTTTTAATAGATTTCTATTTTAGTTAGGAACTATGATTTTACACAAACAGCAATATATAAAAATCGTAATTTGAAAATAAATAATTTATTGAAATTTTCTAGAATATATGTATATGTCACAAAACACATGTTGGAAAATATAAATTTAATATAATGTTGGTCAAATATTATAATAAAATTGCTTTTATCGCTACAGTATAAAAGACCATGACTGATGGTGGGTGCTGCTTTTTGTTCCCAGAAATGGGAATTTGCTTTGCTCCTAAAGAACAACCATGTAGAATCTTTATCTTCTGCATAAATGGTAGGTTAGAATACTATTGTCTCGCGAGACTTTTTAATACACTCAAAACTATGTCTCGCGTGTCATAAAAAGTATAACAACATGGCATTTGGCATGTCATGTCTCGCGTGACTGTAAGAATTTGATTGTCACGCGAGACATTTTAATTTTACATTTTAATTTTAGGTGGTATGGGAATTTTATATTTGTTTACTTCATTGTCACGTGTGACTTACGTTTTTTCGCGTGACATTTTTAACAGTGTAGTATTAGTATTTTAGTTTCCAACTTTATAAAATACCTTAATTCATGTTTTAAATTCTTATAACAATTATAAAATACAACGGGTATGTATTGAACAAAATGATAGTAACGTGAAATATAATAAAATGAACACTGTGAAGTTAAAAATTACATTCAGAAAACTATTACACCTCAGATATGACGTAATACAAGAAAATTGTAAATTAATGAGAGTTTTCGTTAACAAGATAACAGTTAAATTATTAATTTTTTATTAGAAGAGCTTATCTAATAGAAAGATCTAAATCAGATTTAACGTTATCTAAAATTATGAACTAAATGTTAAGTGATATTTTACAACTACCATATAAACAGGGATTCATTATTGCGCCTCAAACTATATTTAGAAAGCCTTTTTGAAAAAGTATTGTTTTTCAAATATGAAATGTTGATATATTCTTTCATCCATTATCGTTTATCGATCACAATTAAGCTTTCTCTGGAATGAACATTAATCATCTATCTATTCAAGAATTGTCTATGATTGATTAGTCTTGTCAGACTTTTCTCTTTTTATTTTATGCATGGTTATTATACAGAATATATTATCATAGATAACAAATTTGGCAAGCTTTCTTGCCAAATATCTTGCCAATATCATCCATTTATTATACATGTAAATGTTTTATGTCTATGTAAATATTCTTGGAGTACATTTAGTTATTTAGTTTATATATTGGTGCAATATGTATGTGCGTCTGGCAGGATATTATATTATGATGAGCTTATCCACCATGCCTGTGTCATGTAGCTTTGAATTATTCTGATAATAATTAGGCACCAAAGCATGTTCTGGTAGCGTTTGATTTTCTTTCTTGTGAAATACAGTTTATTTGTAATGAGATTCTCGTTAAATATTTTCAAAACACGATTGTCGCGATCATTTTTATGTGAACATAATTTTAAATGGTAACGCTTCCAAATTCACACACTGACACAAAGGTAGTTGTATATTTAGCTAAATAGACCGTTAAATAGTTTCATTAAAGTTCATCAAAACAGCTATAGAGTAAAGCAGTAGATGTTTATTTTTTGCGTTTTGTGTCGTTTTTGACATTTTTTTAACTCTACAATGCTTCAAAAAAAGCAGATTGATTTGTCAATGATTATTTATTATGCCTTTCTTCTCTTCTCTTACTAAGAAATACACTGCCAAGATTGGTATCCACAGCGATCATGTCTACTATTTTGGCCTCTACCTAATGAGAAAAGATGACGATGGTGAAGTTTCCAGTAAGTTTATTGATCTATCTACAAGTTAACTTGTCTGTGATCGATAAAATGGCGACGTAATTGTCATTAACATATTTTATAAACAAAAACTCATTGTATCCTAAAAATTGAATTCGCCGAGAGCAAAATGGATGTAAGGAAAATTAAACTAAAATTATGTCTATTAATGTTATAATATGTAAAGATGAAGATTCCATATTTACGTAGAACCCTTTGTTAACATAATTGCATCCTCTGTTGCACTGTAATATTGCACTTGTATCCTGTTTTACTTTCTAATAGATGTTGCTTCATCTCAAAATAAATATTATTGATGTATCATGAAAAGCTACATCGTATTGATCTATTCTTACACTTGACGATATGTTATGGAAATACGCGTATGTGTAATTTCCTGTAACGCTTTGAATTAGTGAAGTGTGTTATTATAACCTGAAGTTGTGTTAGTACATATTCAGTACAATATATTCTATTTTGTAAACGTTTCATGTAGGTTTGCAAAAGAAAAATTGAATACCAGTCTATACAAAATTGTATATCAGGGTTTTTTCTTAGTCATATAATTGTACTATTTGAACAAAACTTCAACATAATATCGTTGTTAACTTTTTGGCTGTAGACACAGACACTTCTTTCTTATGTGTACGGAATTTTTTCACACGCTTATATAATAACTATATTATTTGCTTTCTTCAACAACATATAAAAGCATAGCAAGATTATAACTCTCTAATAATAGCGACACTGACTCAGGAAAATTTGTACCGACTGCAATGCTTGGATAATTATGGGATGGCCAACCAAGTCTATAGTGTGTAGTTTTAATATTATGTTAGAATAAAACTGACTGAGTGGTGTACTTAATATTAACACAAACAGACCCAGTCCGTTATTATTGTATGGCTTCAAAGGACATTCACTGTGGTTCTGGATTGCCAACCCTGTATGGTATGAAAAATAAACCATTAATGGCATAGTTTGGATAATTTAAAAATCTTTCTTTGTCTATACGTGTCTGTTTAAATTATTTGTTTATTTGTGTATCCGGTAGTTTAATTTAAATTAAATATAGTTTATTCTCAAATACTATCAATGCATTCGTTATTAAATTTACTAGTTTAGGTTTAGCTTTAAATAATAATACATGCGAGTATAACTGAAAGGCTTGCTAAACTTACTTGATTATTTGTATTTAATTGTGACATTTTTGAGTTTATTTAATAAGTGTTATTACAATGGACCTTTAATTTTGAATACATAATTTCTTTGTAGCCATTTGTATCCATACATATCACATGTCTTGTTGTTTATAATATTTGTAAGGACCATGCACATAATATAGTAATTTTATCTCAGAAATTGTATAAGTTATTAGTGTCTGTTTACTATGTTTAAATTGTAATTTTGAAATTGACTGTGGGTATATATTGAAGATAAACGTGGTTTGATATTGTACATTAATTTCCTGGATAATAACTAATGTATATCATCCTGTGATGTTTATAAATATTTTACAATATTTATACGTAATATTGTATACAAAGCTGATATTTACAATAGATAACCAGACAGTAATAGTACATGCTAGTTAGCTTCCTGGATTCATCCTACACTTATGTGAAAAATCATTTAAATCAATTATATTTTAACGTGTTAGAACTGTCTATTTTTTACTAGTCTCTTTCCTCGTAAATATATATTTTTTTAAACTGGCGTGCAGTAATTATTCATTTAGTGGAGAATTTCGTCAATCATTTAACCAGTTTTCCATTTATTATTGAACTATTGTCAAGAAGAAACAGAGGAATCAGTAGATATAGGGCCGTTTTGAACACACATATTGTGAAACTTTGCGTACATTACTCGATTTTCAATGTAGCCATAATCTTGTTTTATGCGGTTTTGAAATTTATTGATTCTTCGTTTGAGAAAATAATCCACTAAATAAATATACGTTAAGATAACACTATAATGTTATTTCGATTGAATCTAAGGAATAAATATTTATATCCTTCCATTAATTGTGGAGCTCACTTATATAGATATTAATTAAATGTTCTCTAAAATGAAATATATTCATGAAAACAGTCAATTTCTGCGACCTCGCGTTAGAGAATGGCGGTTTATAAAAAGAGCTTATTTATACATTTGTTTGTTGATTAAAAATGACAGTAAAGGTACTATTTTGATTATATATAACAGGCGAGGTCATTTTATATTCTATGCAGATCATAAAAATACTGCAAGAAAGTAATTGAGACTATTTCAAAAATAGTCTTTATGCATAATGAATGTGTGAACTATAGCTTTCTACTAGATGAAAATTGAGATATTGAACTTAGTTACGTTATCTTGAAACTGAAAAACCACTCACTTACAAAGTTAGATCTTTTTACTGCGTAAATCAATCCAAGGATATTGATCAATCCACTGGTCACTCCGCATTCTCTCCCTTTTCACTCACTCCTACCCTCTTTTGTACATCTTCCAGTTCTCCGGCAATTTCAAGAGTTTGAGTGCCCCTACATTTCCCTTCAAGATGCCCCAAAATGCAAGATAGTCGTCCGGAAAGCGTGAGTATAGCACCCTCTTACTGGCATTCACTCTCCATAATATGTGTCGACCACTTCTTTCTATATCGAACACTCTTTCCGTTTTAAATGAAGCAGAAAAAAATGCTCAAAGCATCAGCTAGCTGCTGTCTGGTTAGTTTTTGTTTTCAAAATGATTTCTAGCTTTGATAGTATAGATTAGGAATCAACAATGCCACAAATGAACACTAAAGTTAAAAAAGGTAGATGCTCTAATTATTTTTAAGTGATTGACTTGTCTAATAAATTTGAAATAAATTACTCACGTCATGTTTTTTTTTATAGTATTAGCTCTAAAAATAATATAATATTAAAAGAATTAATATCTTTATGTATGCAACCAAAAATAACTACAGATTCCAATGTTGCGTCACTCAGGTGAAATTGTGTAAATTAGTACAGACAGAGATTACAAGTGTACTGTGTTGGATCTTTTCTACTATAAGACTATTATCCCATATTCTTGATGCAATATTGTGTGAGCTACACTGCTCTAGTACCGATATACAATTTAGTGCTATTTGTATTTTATAATTTACTCCGTTATAACCATGACTCTATATAGTTAAATTATTATTTGAAGTAGTAAATTAAGCTGTATATCTGCCCCTTCCTCCATCTGTAGTATTTGGGATCCGGAATTAGAGGTGGAATTAATGTCAGATCGCGTAGCGGTGGATCTCATCTATACACAAACTCTCTCTGATCTTGATCGGGCTTGGATTGAACCTCGCGATGAGGCCAAAGAGAAACAGATCGGTCTACTTCGTCAAAAAAATTCGAAAGTTGAGGTGAGACTTATACAGATTTTTCATTCTAATTCTAGAGTTAACATTATCATTGAAACACTAGAGATATGTATACTATATAGATTTGAAAATTAAACATTTGTAATAGTAAGTTTCATATGTATAACATTGCCTATCTTTTTGTCATACATAACACATTAAACAGCGGAAATATTAAAGCGTTTTAGTCGGTATCGCTTGCTTTTCGCCGATTACAACGTTTCTCTTATGTTTATACTGCGCTGGCTTGTTGCGTTGAGTGATCCATCTAGCTAAATATTGGATATCCAAAGTATTTATACAGTACTAAACTTTTGAGTGAACTTAAATATATATTGAACTACTGCCAGAACTTTATTATATATAACATATTTAGACTTAGGGCTAAATAAAGGTGTTTTTTAGAGAATATTATATGTTTTATTTTTATTTAAACTATACTACTTACAAAGTGTAAGTATTATGTTTTCAAAATCGTTGCTTTTTAAGGTGTACAATAGATTTTTAACGTGTATAATAGAGTATATTATATTTTATTAACCTTTAAACTTTTAATTATTTAAAAAGTTTGATACTACTATTATTTTTTTAACCGAAAGATTTTGTGAATAATATTTCTGGAATAGTAAATGTTGTATGAATCAAATGTAGCTAACATAGCATTTTATATATTCTCTTAGCTCATTAATCTGTTAAAGTCACGATTCTATGGTCACGATATTGAATCTTAGACCTATGCACAATAATTAGCACTACTATTTCTTACCCATTTTTGTAAATTTCATCGAAAGAAATTATTTTCTTTCGATAAAAATTTACAACACGATGCATATAATAAATGAAATCATTGAGTTAAAACTATGGTGCAAATAGTACATTAAGCGCATTTTCAGCTTTATACTTCAATTAAGTGATTTATAATATGTTGCTTTCACGATGTAAATTATATTTCTCTAGTCACATAGACATTATTTCATTGTATGTATCACTGTTATTCTACTCATATTCAGGTCTCCAGCTGCACTATTTGATAACATTAACTAATTTAATCTACGCATCCATATTTAGACCCATGTACCTATCTGTATTGCAGCTGCTAAAGTTGTGTCGCACACTCCCCTTCTACAACTACATCCATGTACGCCGATGTGTGGCCGATATTCCTCACGCAAACTCTCCAGTAGAAATTGCTGTTGGAGGTTCTCAGCTGGTCATTCGAACTACGAATAAGCGAGTAAGACCTTTCTCCTTCCTATGCTAATATACTGTTTCCAATTCATTGATACAGACACTCAGTCAATATAGCGATAATCTTAAGACACGGTACATTATAGATGTCATTAAAGGTACTTATACGAAGATCATCGTCAGGAGGCTTGGTCAAAATTGTAGAAATATGGTAGTTAATATTATAAATTTCAATTCAATAACGACCGGTTGAAATTATAGGTGATTTAAAACGATTGTATATCATAATATACATACATACTATTGTATTATTGTAGCAAACTGGAACACAGATTAACTGTAAATTAATGTCACAAGTAATTTAATATGTTGATGTACACTTGCATTTTATTTTTCTACAAGTAATGATCTACGTATAATTTGAGTGATGTACACTTGGCATGAGTTTACTGTATACCACCTAATTTTTAGTTTTATTTAACTCATTGAAGTATTTGTTTTATTTATGGAAGCTAATCTGTTTTATCATTAAAAGAACTTCTAGCTACTTAGGTTATTACAGGTTTTTTTGCAAATAATCCTGAATTTATAATTTTAATTTTATTAAACGCTTATGTAATTATTTTATATACATTTACTTTTCTTCCGTGTATTTCCTACAACTATCTCTCTTCCCTCACAGGGGAACGTTAAAGATGCCAGCTTCCCCCTATCCCGTATTCGTGGCTGGCGAATCATGACGATATCAGCAGCTAACTCCTCAGGATCCGAGGCCGCTTCAAGTAGTGGTGACGGGGTTGGGCAGTCTCACGCACCCATGCACGAACTCAGTTTCGAGTATCTTGCAGAGCACAGTATCCTCAAATGGGTCAAAATTCACTCAAGAAATCCGGAACAGGTTAGCTTGTCCAATCACTCTTTCGCCAATTAATCAGGGTTCCCGCGGTCCTTGAAAATCCTTGAATATCCTTGAATTTCATTTCTCAAATTCAAGGACATAAAAATCCTTGAATTTGAGATATTTTACAGAAATTCCTTGAATATCCTTGAATTTCAACAT
>JAYRBW010153953.1:0-14114 GCA_036023295.1 Invenusta paracnida | reverse complement strand
TACTTAATCTCAAAGATCACAGTTACAACACAATGAAACCTTACCACAATGAAGTTACTTAATTAAATGTTCAAAATATACATTTTGTATATATCAATGAGAGCTTTTTTATAAATACGCTTTTTCACTAAAGAAGTTTATAAAAAAAATACAAAAATTTGGATTATCAAAATATAATTTTGTATAATATTAGTGAATGATAAATGCTGTAATAGTTTATGAGTAAAAATAAAACCCCTGGTTTTGACAAATAAATATCTGCTGTAAAGATATACTGCAGAAATGAATGTTTCATGATTCTAATAGTATGCTTTATAAAGTAGACTTAATTAAAAGCATCGTAACTTTAGGCTTAAAAGACTACATAGTACGTATGTATGTAAATATGTACATCTTTTACACATTGGGCTACTAAATGCTGAGGAGAGTTCCAAGTTTTTATACTTTAATGTTGCATTCCATACCTGCATCATCAATTTAACTAATTTATAGTAGTGATTAAGTTTGATATCTGCAGATTAGAAGAACACGTCAACAAGTTATTGAGCACTTCTATCTCATCTTTACGTAAAACATGTTTTTAAGTGTAATTGATAAGTATACATTTCAATTTATTTGTAATTTGTAATGTTTTCATAATTTTTTAATTAATATTATCAACTTGGAAAATAGATATGGAATAAATTTCACTAAATATGTGAAAACGTTAGAACTTTTGTGCATTGCTTTTCCTTTGTAACTGCAAACATGCCTGTTTATATATTCATTGTCATATGTTTTCTGAAAAATCTAAACTTATTTTCTTAACCCTTTTCTCAATCTGGTAAATATGTATACGTGCTTTCAATTAAGTATTTTTTCTTCTTTCTGTAGCAAACCAAGTCAGTATATATAATACTTATAAATGACTGAAATTGAAAATAATCATTTTTAATAACATTATTATCTTCAACAAATAGCCTTAAGATATTAAATAAACATTTAACGGCAAAAATGTTAATTATTCATTGCCGCTTTGAAATTATACCAAACGTAGACAATAGTTATATATTTCAGTCTATTATACAAAAATCGAAGCCATTTAGGTTAAAATGTAGCTTCAATTAGAAATTAAAATGTTTTTTTTAGAATCTATAGTCTAGTCAATTATTTAAATATAGGAATGTACATTTACTAAAATAGTATGAGCATTAAATTATTTTATTAAATATAAGTAAAACTGTTTTTATTACAAAATTAGATTTATAGTAATACAGAATTTCAAAAATATATTACAGCTATGCTTAAATTGAGTATCTAAGATATATATTCATAGATTATTGCTGTTGTTTCACCAAAAAAACATAAAAAAATATAAACGAAACAAATACTTCTAGTATTAATGTTGTAATATTTGAATAAGGAAATATATATCAAATCTTAGCATTAATTAAATTAAATATATTGTTGTTTTCAGTGATACGTATATCGTATTTTTTTGTCAAATATTGCAATTTGCTTGCATTACAATCTATAAAAATCTTGGTTACAGAAAAGAAGGATGTATAATTTATTATCAGTAGCTTGATTTTTCTTCAAAGTCGCATTAATATATACTTAACATTTTATAACATATATTATCTATATACTTGTATTACTTTTTTATAGGGGGTATTAGAAAACATTTCACGGTATTTGAACAATTCTTGCGAATAATCAATTATTGTGAATACACTCTAACTCACAAATTTTGGTCTACTTCATAAGTCCATAGAGATATATGTTATTGTTTCTTTTCGTATATTTAACACACATGAATACTTATTTATACATGTATTTTTTTATTTGAAAAATGAATAAATCCTGAATTATTCTTTGCTAAGCTATACTAAATTAGATAGTCTACATATGTCAAGCCAATTGGTTCGATCTGTCTGAAACATTGTTGTGCACCTAAAACATATGTTGCCCTATATGCATCATATATATTATATTGAAGAATGTCAACAAAAAATAATACATAGGGACAAGTTTATTAACTTAATTCTTTTATATAGAATTTTAGTATGTGTTATACAAGCTTTACTAGCAGCTCGCACATTTGTCATTTTGTGCTAGGTCAGTTGAGTTATTATTAATGCATTGTATAACTTTATAACTGAATTGGAGATAAGAGTGGGGATTTAGGGTGAAATAATACATTTATTTAGCGACTTTTTATATAGTGTTTATTTTATTTTTTTACTCAAGTTAGGAAGATATTTTAATAAAGCTCTTTTTAATACTCAATGACTGCAAAACTAAAATAACCATGGTTAAAATAATCAGAGATTTTTTGCGAACTTATTAGGTATGCTTAAACATAAACATGATATGATCTAACCTTTAATATATTGTATCTAGGTACATACTCCTGTCAGGATATTTAATATATGAATAAGGTAGAAAGTAATACCGACATCTAAATTAGAATGGGGTGTCAAATCTTATTATAAGAAAAAGAATGACTCTGAGTTACCTTCTCTAGGCTACATAAATTTATTATGATTACTTTCATCTCCTTGGCAAGAAGACTTTTTAAGAACGTTAACTCATATATATAGAACCCATATTATGCCACACGTTTCCTCTGTTGAACGTCAAACAAACAAACATTATATTTTACTTACCTTCTCTTTTTGACCTACGGCATACCTTATAGGTAGGTATAATAACGCTTTTATGATCGAATTTTACAAGGTGGGTAGAGTGAGATTTCATTTATGATCACCGAATCGCGGTAGGCCTATCGATAATGTCGGCTTGACTTTATCCTCATTCTGTATTCGAGTGGTCTTACTTCTAAATGACTCCTAGAAAGGATTGTTCCTGTATCCGACTTTTACCCGGTTATTGATGGATGACTACATTTTTGGACTATATACATATATGTAAATGTAATATACATTTTGATGAATTTCTTTATATTTAAAAGTGAATTTTCCCACTCCATGATTAAGTGTTCTCCAATAAATAAAGGAAAACTTAATACTATTAAAATTCATCTGTTCACAACGTGATAATCACACGTAAAAATGTCCACAAGGAAGCATTAAATAATAGAATAATGCTCTTGAAATTATACAATGAATATATAAATAAAATGATGTAGATATACAACTTAAGAGCTTGTATTTTTAAGGCAACCCATGAAATTACCGATAATTAAAATTATTCGCTTTTAATAGCATTGTACGTATATTTTATTTATATATGTACGAGTATTTTGAAGAAATTATACAGTAATATTTATTTATTTTTATAATTTAAACACAAGATTAGAATATTGTAACTATTGAAATGCACTTACAATAATTGATATGGTGAAATATATGAACAATACTGGATATCGGGTGTGATGATTCATATTATTGTTATTTTCAACCTGCGAAAGTATTTGTACAATTGTTTTATGAACTAATGATGCTATTATATTTAAAATTCATAAATGTTATTGTACAGACTTTATGTAAATTATTTTATATAAAATGTTACAAATAAAACTGCAATTTAATATTTCTTTCCAATTTTGACATTGAAATTTGCTTACTTCTAATAAGTTACAAGGAATATGATATTCAAAAATAATATATCTTTTAAATGTACACATATAGCGTTAATAAATGTAATTCTTAAAGATTACAGTTTATTAAGGAATTATTTGTATTCAATTATCTCAACATTTTTTTTTTGAATGAAAGAAAATTACAATACTAATACTACGCATATACTGGTAAAGTGGCAATTATCTAGTAACAATTGAAAAAACTCGGAGTGGTCAGTGAAATGCCACACAGCTTGAGATTCGAAATCATAAGAATTTTAATTAATATCTTTTGTTTTATAACTGAATTGAAAATAATAGAATGAAGAAAATAACATCCATAACATATCATCATCATTGGTAACATATAACAACATTTAATATCATTTAATATCTACATATATATTTGTTCACAGTTTAAGCAAATGGTACTTTGCAAAAACATTAAAATGGAAAAAAGTTATAATGATTTCTCATATTTAATGCCTCTAAAAATGTGATTTTAAAAGAATTCATAATTGAATTATTAAAATGCACCATCCTATAAGTAATAATAACTCTTCAACGTAATTTTAAATGATTCATTATTTCGCGAACACTGTAAATCAAACCTGTTTAAATGCATTTCAATGACTTAAATGAATCCCATTCTCCTAATAGGATTAAATATCGAAAAAAATGTTTAAAATTTAAAATAAAAGCAGATGCTGATGTTATTTATGTAACATTGGATATATTTCACAAACTTTTTTAATATTGAATACATACCTTCTACATTTTAAAATATTCTTTTTTATATTTTCCTGATCTTTGATCAAATGATTATAAGAATAAGCATATATATTAATATTAATATTTAAAGACAATGTATTAATGCTTCATGTGTTTAAATTCTACTATTTTTTTGTCGCCCCTTCCCTCTTCCACAGGATGAAAAAAATCAAGTACTTGTGACAAATGTTTGGTTAACTACGGTAAGAACCCTTTTGAAGTAAATATTTTTATGTTTGATCGAATTTTGTGTGTACGTGGATATTATATACTAGATTATTTGTAATGGGTTAAAAATCAGAAAAAACACACAAAACCTTTTCCTACTAAACAAGTTAAAGTGTTCTCTCTTAAATTTGCAAGGTATATATCAGTTCAGTGATGAAGCCGTATAATATTATTATGAAGCCGTGTATGTCAAAATATTAGTTTAATAAATTGCAATTGCAAAAAGTCGTTTTATATGAAAATAATTTACGATATTTTTAAGGTGCTTGTTTTTTTTATGTGAGCAGTAATTTCAAATTACCCAAGATTATTTCCATATGGAAAATGTGAAACTTTTCTATAATTTTATTGCACGATAATTTTGTAGATAATAATTATTATATCACATACATGACAAGCTAAACCATCAAATTATCACAATATTCATATTTCTTCAGTAAAATTAAATCTTCTGCATCTACATCACAAAATATTTTGAAGGGATCTATTCACGTAAGATTATACATATAGTATAGAAGTGGAACATATATTGATTGTATTATCTCTAATAAAAGCTATTTTAGAAATAATCTTACAATAAATTGACAATATAAATGCTATATATACCTAATAATATTTAAATAATGTATTGACATACGTAGGATTATTAGCATAAAGCATGTTGAATACGTTTAGAAGTAATATGTACTATACATAGTTTAAAATAGCAAAATATTTTATATTTTAAAAGATTTCTTCGTCAAACAACTCTTACAGTTAACAAATCTTTCAATTATTCGCAAAATTATTATACAGAATTTTAGAAATAAATCATGATTTATAAGTGATGATAAGTCTTTTACGATATAATGTATCGAACAATTTCAGACAGAAAGAAATACATGACCATACATTTTAATATATAAATAAAATTTCTGACACTGAGATAATTTTAAAATCTATGAAACTCGTTTTGCATTCATCAACTTTGGTGTAACTATTTCATTAATGTAAGTTAATATTTAAAAAGGGATACACCAATAATTAGTATATGTAGTATTCTCTGTAGCTATTGATTTATTGAATATTTAATTTCTAATAATTAAATGTTTTATTACCAATAAAATTGTTTCACATTGTGCGTATATCTCATATTGTAAGACAACATAGAATAGGTACTCTTAATTTTGGTAATAAACTAAAATAATCATTATTAAATTTAAAATTACGCTTAACATTTTTAAAGTAATTATCACATATATGGACATAATGGCTAGTATTGTTGTTTTAGTTTAAAAGTTGGTTAATTATCTGTGAAAAATCAATTATCTCAGAAAATCAATATATACATGAATATCAAACACAAGTTTATCGTATTAACAATATATAAATACTATTTCATATCAATACGTATTTCATTATTGTTTATCTGACCAAATACATATATAAATGTCCAAAGTAAATATTTTTAAATGATTTTTTTTATTAATTTGTTGAATACGTTTAAAAAATAAGTGACATAAAAGTGGATAAAAGTTTACTTACATATATCAACTCATTAATAGATAAATAGACACAGATTTTAAATAAAGTTTGTATCTTCTCTAGATATTTCCGAATGCATTGGAAAAAAATATAAAATCCCCAAAATTAAGAAACAGATTATATATATATTTTACACTACTTATTTAGTGAAGAAGAATGTGCCTTAGGGATGTAGAGTGTCACAGGCTCTGAGTTATCGGATTAAATGAGAAATAAATGCACATTGTAACTCTTTCTGTTCTCAACCCTTAACCATGTTCTCGATATTGATTTCCTGTTAGGTATCCTTCTTCACAAAAAAATAAAATCAAGACCAGTTAAGAGTACTTGCCATTGCTAGAAATGAATCGAGAAACGTTGTCCATTTTTCTTGATTTTATTCTATCTAAGAGTATAATATATACCTTATAGAGAAAGGACAGATTGGTGGTCTGGGCATAAATATTGATCACTGACTCTCGAACAGCAATGATAGATGCATTTTACATCCTCTTCTGACAGATAAGCTGAACATGCCAACTAATAACTTGAAATTTGAAATTATGTCCTTATCACGAAGTTATGTAGAAATAGGACATCATGAAGTATTTAAGAATACTCGTATATATATATATATTTATATAATATAGTTGCAATAAAAAAATTAAATATAAAATGAATAATAAATTTACATAGTTTACAAATTTTTAAAGACTTATAAGAAAAATTGGAATATAAAATGAAAGCTTAATTACCTAAATATCGCGTCAAAATAGGTTTAAGTGGTTGTAAAGACAGTGCATTATCGTAATTACGCGAAAGTAGTAAACTTTATAAATATTAAAAAAATAACATTATTTCGTCTCGTATTTTAGTCTTTCATCTCGTAAACTAAATTAGTTTGTTCATTTTATGCTGAATCAATTAACTAGTCAGACGAGTAAGCAGTCTTTATCGATTGGTTCTTTTGATGCTTTCAAACAGTTATATTGTAGAAACATCATCATTGCATCGTCACTACATCAGCCCTAGAAACATCATTGGTATATACTAATGTTTAATGAGTAAAGAAGTTAAACAATTTAAAAGATAAACTGGAAATCCCACCTAAAAGTTATAATATATACTATTTTTCATTGCAAAAAAAGCCCAAATGCTGTGTTGTAATACTTTTTGCCTATCAGAAATAAGAATAATTTTTATCTAACTACTAAAATATAAATAATATTTAATTCCAGGTGTATGTATGTGTATATATCGCATGTGTATAAAACATTAAGACTAGGGCGTATTTTATTTTTTTACATTAAAATAATAAAAATAATTTATTATATTGCAATTAGTATAATAGTGCATTCTATTAAAATGAATTTTTGTCCAACATATACTTACGTACATATTTGTGTAGTTACCGCAGTCATTTAGAAGATGTTCAAATAAATGTTTACATTTTGTTTTTTTGCGGACTATCGTAAAATACTTAAGCTCACCTTAAATATCGTGATATATACAGGTGGTTTATAATTTAATTTTTATGGTACGCATGCAAAAGTATAGATTTCTTTGTTAGTATACAAAAATAATGTTTTTCGTGTGATTATTATTATATAATGTTGTTATAATCTATCACTCCAATAGATACTCTTGCCGTTAGTTTAAATAAAAAGGTAAGATAATAAAAATATAATAAAATAAATAAATAAATTTAAACAACATGAGTAGTTCATTTACAAACTAAATAAAAGGTAAAGTATAACAGCAATGAAGTATATATTGAAAAGATTAAAGAGTTACTTATCAGAAGTATAATATTTGTTTTATTAAAAACTATACATTATTAACAATGAAATTTTCAATACAGAAACAATGTTTTATAATAAGATATGGAAATTTCTTCTGTCCCTACTCCTCAAATGCGATCAACTTCCAAATTGGGGGATACTTGATTGCTCTTCTATGTAAAAGGATTCAGTTGAGCTTTTGAATTCGGTTCCTGTTGATCTAAATATTCTTTACAGTCTTTATCGTATTATCGTATTGTTGCAATTTGTTAATTGTTAATTGTTTACTGTATTTTGTATTACAGAAGATAAGTAAATCGCCAATTACCTTCGTAGCAAACACTCAATAGAAAAGAAAAATCCAAAAAATCCAAAAATTATTAAACTTACTTAATCTATTATTTTACAAATTAATATTCCATGATTGCTATGGCACTATATAGTACTATTTTAAAAGTTCTCTTCCTACGGTAGATGTGGAATGATGAAAGATTGCGATGGGACCCCGCTCACTACAATAACCTTAAAAAGATTCGTCTTCCAGCCAAGAACTTCTGGCTTCCCGATATTGTTCTTTATAACAAGTGAGTTTTAAAATATGGCTTGATAAAGTACAAATCTGTTACTACTACTGTTAGTAGTTCTTGGAACAAACATTCTGAGTTTCTACTTTGAAACATTATTTTGCAGTACAGAATGTCAGTATGATGACAATAAAGGAAACTTTAAAAAGTGTTTCAGTTCTGTTTTAGTATTTTGTACATGTACCTATGTACGTGTATACTTACATTATATTATTGATATCGCAGAGTAACTAAACAAATTCTAATGGAGTGTCTTCTGTTCACATAAAGAAACGGAAAACTATGTTATTTCATTAAAAAAGATCTTTAGGTTAAGATCTTTTAAATACAAATTCAGATTTGTGACTATAAATTGTATGGAAAATATAAAATTGAACTTCTATACACTACTGCTATAAGTTGTCCTCTTAAAAAATAAATAAAATATTGATTATAACGCTTCAAAATTCAGTTTATAACATACACCAATTTAAAATGAATAATATAATGATATGATATATGTACCATAATAATATAATTAATTTAAACGTACAATCTTTGAACATCAGATGTGACATTAAGAATTCCAATATCAGCTAGGATAAATGTTTTTCGGTTTGAACTATAAACTATTTATCTACTGAAATAAAAACAGAATTCCCCCGCCCCTTCCTCCCGATCTCGATTTTCTTAGTGCGGATGACTACACTGCTGGCTACATGAAAATTAACGCAATGATTGGTTGCGATGGTAACATCACATGGAGCCCGCCCGCTAAACTAAAAAGTTCCTGTCGAATCGATATTTCGAAGTTTCCTTTCGATTCACAGTTGTGTCATTTAAAGTTTGGATCTTGGACTTACAACACGAATCAGGTAATAATGGATTGATTTATTAAAATTAACGGTCTACCAATTAAAAAAGTGAAAATAATTGAGAAAATTACCATCCATTTCAGCTTTCAAGTATTTCATATTTCTCTGACTGAAGTTAGAAAACTTAATATGGGCTGCAGGATTAGAAGAAGAGATTACAAAAACGTTTTTGTTTGTTTTTGGCACAGAAAGTATTTATACCATTAAGCTAAAACTTATAAACAATTGAGCTAATATATGTATCCATTATTTCGTTTATCGTTAAATTGATTTAATTACTGTGGCTTCATCCATTAACAATATACCTCAAAAATATTTGTTCTTGATTCTTCTAATTTTTCTTAATATGTCTTCATATGTATACCTAAATAAGTAAAATAAACTTGAAGTCAAAAAATTTCAAATTGCTTGTATTCATAAAATAGTTGTAGACCAATTGATCAAGAAATTTATTTAATGTAAAAATCGTTCAACTTCTTTTGTAAATTATTCTCATAGTGTCTCTATATATGGTCTTTTTGAGAAAATGTATAATTTTTAAGATAATTTCTACAGACGTCAGTCAATAAAATTATGTCCCAAAATGTTCACTAGTATCTTGATATTATTGTAGTTCAATGAAACTTATAGACAAATTATTATAACAACATATTGACGTGTTTTTCTCATATACTTTTCGTGAATCTTTTTATTCCGCTACTTTATAATTAGTCATAGCTAGTTTTCTTGCAGCATATGCCAATTAAGAAAAGTATATAGGAGTATAACTAGCAATATAAATAATACATTGTATATCAATGGACAAAGTTGTATACCGGAAGCACAAATTTTTTAGTCTACTGACATTAAAAATTAATATTTATATAAAAAATAATCTTCTGGAGTATACAGTAAATTATTTAAAAAACTTATATATACTATATATAATTTCATTGCTGTTTTTCGTACAAATTGAAATGAGATAAATTATTGTAATTGCCATTCAGATAAATCTTCATTATTGAAAATGAGTAAGACACTCATAACTATTGAAATATAAATGAAGTGAAGGTATGTGAATATTAACGGTATTAAAAAAATAAGAATATTAAATGTGTATTATTTAGAAAAAGTGGCATGTACATAATGGGAATCAAGTACATATAAATATGTAGACGTAAACAATAATACTGATAGCATATAAATTTAAGTAATGGGAGTGTTGTTGTAGCAAGCTGTGCTACTGGGGAAAAAAAAGATTTTAAATCAATTGGTTTTAGAAGGGGATTGGGTTGGTTTGCCGGTGCGGATGGAGAAGGAGGGTAGTAAGAAGTGAAGTCTGTGATCTGTGTTCAAAACGATTTTCTTGTACAACCGGTCAGCAGCTTGGAGTCGACGAAGAGTCAGTGGAGGGAATGTTCCACATTTGCATAAAGGGTCGGAGATTGAGAAACCGCATATGAGGCGGGGATCTCTGTTTTGAATGCGGTCTAGTTTAAGTTGCCAGATGGAGTAGAAGAATACAGAAAAGAGAGGACGCGTATTCCAGGATTGCAGGAGGCCAAAATAAATTTTTTAAAGGTCAGAGTTGTTGAGTACTGGGCGAAATAACCTAAACGCGTACATTCGTTTGAATGCAGTTGAGATGATAGAGTTAATGTGAGTGACAAATATAGCATCGTCTCTGAGAATAACGCCGAAGAGTTTGGTGCTACTAGTAAGAGAAACATTGGGAATATTAATAGGACTAGCAGATCAGGATCTTTTGAAAATTATGTTTTTGGTCTTGCTTAGGTTAATGTCCAGGTTATCTTTGGACCAGAGGAGGATGTTGTTGTGTTCGTCAAAGATGTTGAAGTGGGGGTCGGTACTATTGAGATAAGTATAAGGACGCAGAGGTTTGTATCATCAATGAATTTGATGAAATGCAGTCGTTGTGGATTGTGTGAAGGTTACTTACGACTAAGCGAAAAAGAGCGGGTCCTATAAGACTGAATCTTGAAGGACACCGAAGGTGACAGAAACAAGGTAGCTGGTTGCATTTCCAATAGGAGTCTAGGGGGTTCTATTGTCAAAATGGTCAGAAACCCAGTTTGTAAAGCCGTTAGAAAAGTTGGAGTCTACCAAGCGAGTGAAAATTGTCTTGTGACTCACGAAGTTAAATTCTTTCGAGTAGTCGTAAATGAGGAGTTGAACACCTGCAATCTGGTTATTTTCAAGCATCTGAAGAATTGTGTGTTGAAGTTTAATGAGAGCGCAGGTTGTGGGGAGCCAGGAACGGGCGTCTCCGAAGTTTTTGATAAAAGTATCGTGGAGGGCAGAGTGAAACACGATGGATTCAAACATTTTTGAAGGGAAATAGTCTGAGGTCGTTGATAGTAGGATTATTAGTTTTAGGAACTGGGGAGATGATAGTAATTTTCCAGGAGGCTGGAAATTTTTAGAAGCTATAGAAAGATTGAAGATGTGACAAAGATGTGACGATGGTGTGGGTGGGGGCTTTATAAACTGCTGTGGTTTAGAGTCGATACCGCCTAACTTGGATGGATTACGTTTAAATAGTTCGCAGTATATAGTCTTCGTCGATTGTTACAGTATAATTCCAGGTATTAGAAAGAGTCTTAGATAGAGTTGAGGAATGTTTTTCTTCGAAAACAGATGGGAATTTCTTATCGATACTCTCAACGGCGAATTCGGCTTAATCGAATTATGATAATAATATAAACACAAAATTTGTTCTTAATATGATAAATGATGATGAAAATTATAATTTGAGAAACTAAGGGCAATGCTTTCTGTAAATAATTCACATGATTGTGATTCCAAAATCGTTTTTTCTATTTATATGGTATACTTCTAAACACATTGCTAGAACAATAAAATAGGAAAATTACTTCTTAACAGATCCTTTAGCGTAACTATATACTTTTGGATAGCTAAAAATTATACTGTCTATAGCCAAGTTGGTTATACACTAGTTAGAGGACCTTTAGTTAATGTTAAAATATAATAGTGCACGAATTTAAAATGACACGAGTACCTAGAACGCAGACACTTTATTGAACATTGCACAACAGATCATTCAGTATCTAATAGGTATAGAGAAGTAGAGTACAGAACAAATATAATACCAGCTAGTAAAGGAGAATCAGGGAGATATTTATTGGACACTATTAATACGTAGTTGTATATTATATAAATACTGTAAATATTAAACATAAAAATTAATTATTAAATAAATTAAATACCCATGCTGCATAAGGAACAAGACATTTATATTGATACATAATATCAGGTAATAATATAGTACGTATAAATAATAGTAAAGAAACAAACATACATATATCAGTGTATAATAACGATTAATTTTTTATAATTATAAAGGAGAATTTTAATTATTGGTGAGATTCTGAAAAAATTTCAAGTAAATGTTAAAAGTTTCGATAGTTATCTCCGAATATACTTCCATTGAGAACACAGCATGTTTAAATGTGCAATGCACGAAGATGTTAATGCACATGATATCTTAACAAGTTATTTGTTTGATCCTATTTATTTTATTTTAAATTTATTTACCTATCAAAACCTAACACGCACGGCTCGACGCGACGCGCCAAAAGCCACATCGCATGCGCCATTTTCAATATAAATTGCCTTAAAAGGTTTAATATATACAATTGAACTTATTTTGATGCACCGCGCTGGAACAATCCAAACGTATTACAATTTTTTTAAAGTTAAAGGTAGCATAATTAAATAATATGAAACTTTGGTTAATATCTTAGATGCTATTGCAGTTTTAAAGAAAACATCGATGAGCATATTACAAGACATCTCACAATACTTGAATAAAACATATTTAAATAATTACAAATATGAAATAAATAATAAAAAAAATACATATTGTTATTAGCTATTTAAGAATATATACTTTAGTTTACAAATTTATTAATGTATCTAATGAGCGTCTACTTTAAATATAAATTAGCATATAAATGGAGCGTATAAATTAAGTGTGTATTAATATTTAAACAAGAAAATACCATATAAGTATGCTTAAGATGAAATAATCCATTTCTATATGTTGCTAGTTTATAAATAACAATTAATATTAGTCTGTAAACATTTAAAAAAAAAATTATACATGTACGTAGGTATAAAAAAATGGCAAATTTTGAGTAGCTATATATCCATTGTTATTATCTAAATCAATTCAAGAATAAGCTCTTTGAAGTCAATCCATTCATATATTATTGTATACGAAATTGAAGTATAGGGCACTTTAGCTGTCATATAAAGTTAAATTATCCACTACAAGCCCGCCGCCAGTGCGTACATCGCCTTTTAGGAAAATTACGCCAATATTTACAAAATGCTTGTTTTTTTACGCCTATTGAAAAACATCCAGCAGTTTGTGAGTACCCTTCTTCAGGTAAAACTTGCACGCAAAGGGTCATTTTCAGATAAATGAGCAATTTGCTAAAAACGCTGACTTTGTATAATTATAACATGAAAAGTGCATATATTATCCAAATATATAGCTGTTTTGTAAACAGCAGGCCAGCGGTTGTAATTGTATGCTAGAGAAAATTCTTTCTTTCGACTAGAAACATTTTCATTGGTCGCCTAAACATCGATTTAATTCGATTGTCTTTTATAAACTTCATTTTTTGGTTAACTGTTCATCAGTGATTAAAGAAAGGTAAGACACACTTTTATAATGTTATAATTACGATATTATAGTTAAGAAATAGTAATTATAATGTATACCTTTAAAGTATTTTTTTATCGCCAAAAATGGCAAAAAGCTGGTTAGCTACAGACAATTTTAAAAGATATAAATTCATTCAAA
>JAYRBW010153942.1:0-14116 GCA_036023295.1 Invenusta paracnida | reverse complement strand
TATTAAAATTAGATTTAGAAATAGTGTTATCATTACATTTATACCAATCAGTATTATATTTGGTATAAGTAACATAAAGTCCACAAGAAATGGATGAACCAATGTGGCAAATACCACCAAATAACACTAGTAATGGCAAAGGCTATAGGTCCAATAGCGGATCATTGGATTACACTGGAGTTGATCGCAAGGTTGGAGGAAGAATTTCCGTTAAAGTTAGTTCGATGAGAATGATCTTTAAAATATTTGACAAACCAGTATAGTAGATACTGTCTTGTAAAGTAGCTTTGCTCCATTTTTTTCATTGAGAGTGGCATGCCTATAACGGTATAGAATACCTTGGAGAAATCCTTTGAGAAGTCTAAAAGGCAAACAGTTGGTTATTTTTCGAGAAATGATGTTAAGTACTTAGACGTTTAAAATAAGAGCTGAGGACGTACTACCGCTGAGGATGAAAGCGTATTGATTGTAAAGGTCGAGTGAATTTTTGAAGATCAAGGGATAAATGAATTGTTTGATAATTAGCTTCTTATGACTCGAGAGAGGATGGTGGTATGCAAGATTGGTCTTTATTTTATAGGTTGTACTATACGTTAAGGATATATACCTATAATATTTACCTATATTTACCTCTAATGAAGTTTTAAATATTTTTTGTTTGTGTTTATAAAAAGTTCATGAAATCAAATTTGTCATTTTTTATGTTTTGATTTTATCAAACAAAATTCTAGTGTTTGTTGCGATGTATATATATTCTAATTTAATTAAGCTTTACAATCAATATGCTAACTACAAAGCAGGCGGTGGCGTAAAAATTCTGAATGGTTCCAGTATATATAGCTCCTAAGTACATACATATACATGTATGTATAAGCAAATGAAATGGCTGCTTAATTGCTCTGAGACTTTCAGAACACGAATATAAATTTGATACAAGAAAGCTTTAAATTAGATGAAACCTAGAAACACATTCCATTGAACTACTCAATCCTTTGAAATACTTACTCATAGTAGCTAAATGTCAAAACTGATTCCTTAGCTTTGATGAATAAAATTGTGCCAAATATAAAAAAACACTGAAACTTTTAATTCATTTATAGAAATTTATCAAATACTGTATACCTTCTAATAAACGCCTTACCTCTTATAAACGCCTCCCTAAAAATATATAAACATTAATAAGAAGAAGCGTATATCAGAAAAAATACGGTAACACAAAAATATTAAATTTTCATCGTTATCTCATGATATTTGAAAATAAATATTTTATTTTTGCTTTTAGCTTTTAAATCTTTCCAATAAACTTATTGAGTGTCCTTGTGTGACGTATCTTTCTTTAGAAATTATATTTAAAAACTAAAATTAATAAAACTAAAACTTTAATTGTATAATAAGTATACGAATACTGCTAAAATATTAAATTTAATTAAATTTATGATCGAATGCCTGTTTAAAGAGGATATTCTTAAAAATACGACATTAGAACTTTTTTCTATCAGAAGGCTATGGAAATATTCTATATTAGAAACCAAATGTTATGACCATGTTTAAATATGTAAAATAAATAATATTACTATCATCAATACCGTTATTAGAATATACCATACATACAATTAATTTTTTTTAATATCCTAAAAATCGGCATTGTAAAAATCATTTAACATAAGCTTTTTTTAGAATCATATAGTATATGTGTCTATTATTTTATATATGACAAAGTGTATATTTACAATTTTAAACAATAAATTCTAATATTTAAAACATTAAAAATATGCATTTGCTAAAAAAATCTTTTGTTTTTTCAAAACGAAACAAATTTGTTTTATATTCTATAAACATAAACAATGTTACACCCCATGTCTTTAATTGTGCATGCTTTAGTACTGTTCACAGAGAAATACTCTGAAGTACTAACAGTATTAATAAACAATTGAAATATATGTAAATGTTAACTTTATAAACACACATATGCGATATTACCTATATAATCTACTATGCTGTAAAGGTATAACCCATCGGGTCATTGCTATATGATTTATTTTGAGATTGCCTCTGGTTTTAGTAATTAATTAATCAATTATCTGAATGCAATTAATCCATATTACTTAAATGACAAGTCTGCAGGGGTGGAGGGTACTAACAATGCATAATACATAGCACCTGACAATCTAGTGCCAGAATATTAGCCATAAGGTGTGATGGAGGCTTTGTATTTTGAGTTTGGACATTTGAGTAGCACACGATTACTTTTGCGAAATATAGAGAGAGATACGTATTATACTATAAATCGAATTTATATGCACCTCCTGATCAATCACAAAGATTGGAATGCACGAAGTTACCTACTAGTAAAATGAAGTATACAAAAGAATCTCGTTGTTGTAATATGAATAGTATGTCCAGTATAATTGGCTGTAGACTCTAATTAATATAGTACAGCTCTCTATTATGTATTTATTGCACATTAAATTTGTCTTTATTACATATTACAGCTAGTAGGCGAGAAAATCTCATATCCATTAGGTCGTGCACACCTACAATAAGTGGAGACCATTATTGCTCTTTATTATGACGCAAACTACATTGACCCAATATAACATATATTTCACATATTATGATGCTGTTCTTAACCCTCTGACTACCCTTTGACTAACGCCGCATATATTGATAGATAGCCTGTTTTGACAAACAAAAATATAATGATAGGACAGTGATACCATAGCCAGCTGTTAATCTTGTAGTTGGCATCGTAAGCAACATCAAACGAAAAATGTTGGCGTCATACTGTCAAAAATCAAATGCGTGAGATACTGTTCTGCTTTTAATATTTATGATGTAAATAAATGTTACATTGAGGCACTACATTATTCCATCTTCTCGGTGTGGAATGTTCTGACCAGAATCATAATTTGCATCCATTATAACAACGTTTGAAGTGATCCTTGACTTGTTATCTATTACTGAAAGTGTGTTGACCAGCTGCGGATCGAAATTAGTGCTCACTGCAAAATAAACATCACTATTTGAGTAGATACTACCCTATTACTATAGTAGCTACTATCTATTTGTAGCTCGTTCACGCGCGTTTAAGAAATACATAAAATGCTAAGTAAATTCTAACGTAAAATAAGAATCCAGAGTTATTTTCAAGCCTTAAAGTAAATATTTTGTTGGGGTCAATTATTTTGCACATCACAATGTGCGTAGCACCGTAATGTTTGTTTAATATTTTCTTTTTTGTTATATCATTCGCGGTGCTATCAGTTATGCCATTTGTAGATTGGTGAATAATAGTGAAATGGTGTTAATTACGGTACATGTATGACTTATTCAGTATACGAGTAATTTTAATGGAATGAATTTCGAAATAGGCTCATAAACTAAAATTATCTCAGTCAAAATGTCCTCACTGTCTAATTTCATCAGCTACATTTTTACAGATATCCCAAAAGTGATATTTGAGTTAAACATTGAGTCTACTTTAATTAAAATAGTATATATGAAAGTTCTTATGAAAGTATTATTGATTTTGAATTTGTCAAACAATGTTTTTTAATTAATTTGGATCCATATTTTATTTAAGTAATTCAAAATATTTAATTAGAAAGTGTCTAGACTCATGCAAAAATATTGAAACAATAATATATGCATCCTCTTCCTGTACTTTGCAATTAATTAAAATTATATTGTCACAGTTATTAGATTGACCTTCGTAGCTTCTAGGCTACATTATAAGTCATACCTATCAAATATTAAATATTCATTTGAATACTACAATTCAATTGCAACTTTACTATTTAAAATATAAATATAGGGAACTATGGAAACTGTTTAAATATATTTTTTAGATATGTTATCAATGTTACATGTAGCAATTAATTTCGGTAGCAAATTTTATATTTTTCGAATAGCAAATTAATAAAAAATATGACATTAACTCATTTTTATTTGCATTTTAAAAGTAGATGATGGTCCATAAAAATAAGTTAATAAACTATATATTTCAGAAGTTTACTTCTTTACTTCAAAAGTAATTTGAAATATATTTCACATTTTGACTGTTTAAGAATCGATACATGTATATATTAAGTATAGCTTTTAAGCACAATTTAAATTGAATTATTAATCCATGTGACTTATACATTTTTGTTATACATTTCCTTATTTGTTATGACTTGTGTAATTATCTTTATAAACTAAATACTATGCGTTAATGTATAGGTATTACAATCAAAATAGTTTACATGATAATATGAAGTCATCGATACTGAATAAAACATTCTAGAAAATAACATATTTGTCATTTTTATTTCAGCTTTATAGTGCATGACATATCAATCCCGCACTTTATCAGAACAAAAAACAAAATGCTAAAATCGTTGAAAAGAAAACTCCGCAAAAAACCATCGTGAGTACAGTATTATAACATTTTCAATGAAATGTATTATTTTATTTTTACGGGTTATATATTAATAAAGATTAAAAACATAATTTAAAAAAATCAAAATAATCATTAAAAAATATTTAAGATAACAATATAAACTATAATTATTGAAATGTTATAAAGGAACAACAAAATAGAATAAGGAAAACATTCCTTAAATTGTTTAAATAATTGACATAAAAATTATCCCTAAGACAACCTACAGGTAGCTGCAACTACTAGATAGGCCACTGATTCTTTTCGAGTTATCTTCTCCAAACAAATCAAAGTTGAAGCTATATGTATTTATTTAATTACTAACCTCTTATGATTCGGCATTTATATATACATATGTATATGTTACATAAGATTTATGTTTGCATAATTTATACTGTACTATTATGAGTTATTAAATTCCATCTGATATACACCTTTTTTTCAAATTGGCATTATTATAAATAGGTTTTTAAATATTAACACTTTCTAGATATGTAATAAAAATTAAACAATTATTTAATTATTTTAATAAAAATAATTTGCTACATGTTCATAATAACATAAATTTATATAAAATAATTCGTTTGAGGTAATACCATGCTGGATAATATTATATCTTTCTAGCTGAATATTTAAAGTGGTAATTAAAATAATTACACTGAAAGTAAGAAACATTCATATCGGCATTATATATATAAATAACATACACCTTATTTATAGGTTATTTGTAAATAATTGCGTATTTTTGGAAATGTGAAAGTAAACGAGCATTACTTTTTTTGTATGACATTCTATAAGAAGCTAAAACACTACTTAATATAAAATACGAAAAATTAATGTAACAATAAAATATAGAAGTTATTTTACAGAATAGCTTATAATATAATGAAGAAATACCTAATGTTTAACGATATTTTATTTCGCCTTGCAGCAGTTTTTATGTCATGGATACGTTTTATTTTATAGAATTAATATATTCTTGTATAATCCCTTAATCTCTTAATGCACAAAATATTATTTTCCGTATACTGCTTATATATATCAATAATATCTTTATAGGATTAATACACATATATATTATATACAATTTAAAATATATATACAACAATTTTATTTTATTCTATTTAACGCTTGTAAATAATATAAACAATTGATATCTTCACAATATTATTACACTTATTGTATATTCAATAAATAAATTCTAATGCAATTCAATTCAATTTTAGATTTAGTTCGTCTTCCAAGTCATCTGCTCAAAAAGGGACTTCTGCCAAACCCCACATCTCTGAACCCCAACTCACCTCCGCCACTTACGAAGCCGAAGTTGTTTCACCTCCTACAACGTCCAACAACCACATAATTACCCACCACACAATTTCGAATGGCACCATCACGACCCCACCAACAATGGCTCCGACAACACTACCTATTTCGAAACTAATGACAGTTTCCGAAACCCGAAACATACCTCAAGTAAATCAAGCGTCATACGGCAATGTCTCCTACAAGACCCCTATCATAAAGACGACCACAGTACCAATTCCAAGTCCAACGGTTTACAGTTCACCTCAGTCACCAGCAATGATTCAGACCATAACCTCACCTCAGCTATCCCAAACGTCCCCGCTTAAATCTATACTTCGACTGTCTTCTTCTTCGGAATTATCCTCAGACAGCGAGTACTCGGAGTCTTCAACGACCAGTAGCAGCGGTCCTACATCTCCAAACAATGGTGGTAGTCAGTCACGTTCGGTTGCCTTTTTGGATCAGGTAGTGCTTCGACAGGAACGCTTGGATCAACTCTCCCAGTCTATCAACGAGACACTTCGAAACAGTCAAGGAAAACTGGGAATACAGCGCCGAAGCTATCATGACTATGATGATATGAGAAGCAGTGACATACCATCACCTAATAGTCCCCTTTCGACTTTCTCTATTAACAGTAATAATAATGGTAATACAGGTCAGCAGAAATCCAATGACTCTCAGATTAATGGAAAACATAAAAAGAGTAAAGCACCACCCCCACCTTCTACCTTGGAGTCCATTAGTGAAAATGTTCAACCCGAACACATTGTTTCCAACAATACTCTGCTCTCCAGAACAGCAGGTTATCTCAACGGCAGCCAACAACGACCTGTGGAATATGACGCACAAACACTAACACCCGGCTCATCCACAGAAACTTTAAGCAACGGTCATCAGAGTACAAGGTATTTTGAAAATGGCGTTTATGGCTCTGCCAGCAACTCTAGTAGTTGCAGCAGTCATGTTGTTAAACATAGGCATACGAGATTACCCATCAGCTCCGGTCCCTTACAGAGCTTTTTCGCACGTGAATGTGCTGATGGATCAAGTCAAGAAGACGACAGTACAAGTTCAGAAAGCACACAAAATGATTACCGATTTACTCAACTTTCTGAATTACAAAAGATAGAACGTAGCTCAATTTCAGAGTATAAACACGCTCCAATGAAACCAGTTCAAAAACCCAGATGCTCTGTTGTGATTGAAAAAGACTCTGACAATGACTCCTCAGTTGTTTTGGAATGCCAGACTTTCGAACCATATGTTCAGCCCTCTCAAGTAAGAAGTCCACCGAAACGTCTCAACGTTTCAAACGGATTTGTGACACTTCCCTCTAAGCCGATAATACAAACATCTCGATACGGACCACAAACCAACGTACCTTACAATTATGATCCCCATCCGCCTTCATTTACTTTATCGCATCAGCCAATTGAGTTTGTCCAAAAATCAAATCTACCAATTACACCCATATCTTTTGAACCAACACGCACGTATCACGTTGAGCAACACTTTCAGGACCGACAACAACAGCCCCAACAGCACATACCGCAAAAACCAGTCACTAAACACAACAGTTTGCGACAAAAAATCAATAGTTCTCTTTCAAAAGCATTTGGTTCCCTAACTCTTAAAAGCAGCAAAACAAGAAAATCTCTGGGCTCCACATTTGATCTTTCTGATGCTCCTAAACCAATAAATAATGGAAGATTACCACAATTTGGGGGCTCTGCATACAATTTATCAAGTGTAGAAATGTCAGAATCGATGGATTTTGCAGAGCCGAATCGTAAAGTTGCTAATCTAAACAGCCGGTCTAAAGGACCAGCGCAAACAGTAGATCAAAATCCTTGGCGTCATGTGGCCTCAAGGTCGCACGAAAATCTTTCCACTATAAATCCTGCATTTCTCGAAAATAATTTAAGCGCTTACGAGTTAACTCCAAGGGCCGCGGCCGTTCGCTCTGGCGGTCAATTTCATCCAGGGAACGATTTCGATGTCCTACCCGCGGGTGCTGATTTCAACAGACAACAATGTATTCGTTCGGCCACGTTTTCATCAGCTGATCGATTTGCCACTAATAGCAACAATCACTACACAATATCTTGATACATGTAATACCATAGTTAGTGTGGTATAAAATTGATAATTGATTAACTGATGTAAGCATACTCCAACTGTCTTTTTCGAGTCATCTTTTATTTAAACTCACATCCAAGATTCTTCATTTTCTAAAGAGTATAACATATTGTATTGTATGCCTATAATGCATAAACTATATAACAAAGTAAATTTCTCAAGACTTTCTTGTCACATTTATTTCAGGGAGAAGTTATCTATAGAGCATACTGTCTTTAAATGCGCTTTGTACATTCACCCAATAAAAATCTATTTCTATACAATCATTTACAATCGTGTTACTAATTTAGTCATACTTCTGAAAAACAATTAAATATATAAACTCAATCCGGATAATAAAATGGTAATTTTCTTGCTATTGATTTATTTTATAACGTTGGTAATATAGACCGTACATTAAAAATAGAATCATATTTGACATACGAGTATTTCAGATATAATTTAAATTTAATGATAATTTTAGGATAAAAGATCATTATTTCATTTGTATTTGAAAAAAATCAGTTTGTTGCACCTAACATATACAAATATAGCAAAATGAATACTTGGTGTACACTATAAACGTTCTTTTAATTGAATATATTTGCAAATATACATGGATTGCTAAGATATACAACATATCAATTAATATTTCACAAAGCAAATAATATAAAGATTGTATGACGTACTGTTTTGCTCGAATAAAAGTTATTAATATTTATATAGTGTAATATTAATTTTCTTTGAGAATCAAAAGATTTTATAAAGAAAGCACGTTTTAAGTATTTTACTGTGTATATATAAGAATGATACATTTTATTGTAAGTTTGTATAAGAGTATTCATACAACTTTAACATTCCTCCTGCCGTGAATTTTAAATATATAAATAGAGCTATGTATAAACTTTTATGAATTTTCTATGAATAAAGATTTTACAATTTATGGCTCTGCTATATTCATTATTGGCATCCTCAGAAAGTGGGGCAAAGCAAACAAACATTAAAAGCATCCGTTTTGTTAAAAAATAGATGAAACAAACTTGTTTACATGTAAGATGCACATCTCAACGCACAGTTTAAAATCTATAGACTGTATGACTCCCACTCCTTCAAGATCTGAAAGCGCAAAAATTCTATTTGAATAGTGTATTAAAAATAATTAAATACTTAACACCAAAAATATAAACTAAAATTTAGTTAAATTACAACAAGAATATTAAAAAATAAATTCATGACAAGTACATTATTTAAAAAATCAAATAAATGTATTTTAATAACCACTAGAACACACAAAAACTGCATTTAACATTAATAATTCAATAATAAGATAGATTTTTGTATTTTTTAATCAATATCATTTTATAACTGATATTAGCCAATCCAAAAGAGCAATTCGTTAAGCGATTCAAACTCCAAAAATATTTCTTTTAACAATATTATGCTTGGGAAAATATCAACAAAATATAAAAGCATCGACAGTTATATAATTGTTTCTTTATATATATAGGAAAAATAAGAAATAATTATAATTCCGTGCAACTACAATAATTGTTTCCAGTAGAAAGTTTTCAAAGTTAATACTATATGAATAGCAATAAAAGAAACAATAATAACAGGTAGGGTGGGTGGTTGGGTAAAGAGAAATGCTATATAACAGTAACCAATTCAAATCTGAGTGACCTGTTAAAGATGTCACTATATACCCAGAGAAACAACTTTAATTTTTTCTGGCTTGATTTAAAAATAATTCGAATTTCGCTGCAAGTACTGGAATTAAACACCCAAAAATAAGCAATTATTAAAAGCACCAAACTAATATTCCTGCTAACGCAAACAGGTAAACGTGGAATACACTTTAACAGTCTTAGAACTCTTTTTAGTAAATTTTATAGACATATTATTATGACTCGCAATATTTAAGATAATTTGTTTGTAGTCCACACTAGTAGTATACAGAGATCATTACTTTATAACTTCTCTCCATTCCCCCCTCCACTCACGGACACCTTTCTATACACTCAAACATGTATAAAAATTACAATTTTAACTTGTATTATCATTTTTATATCATTAATCTATTGACACAAACTTAGCTAATAATTTACAAGACAGAAACAAGTTTAAAGGGACCGCAGGAATGTTAAGAAATTTGCGTGCTGATCTGTATCCTAGCAACGTAAAAATGTGCTCGCAAAAATTAAACATGTGCCCTGAATTTAAATTTAAAAATACACTAGCATTAAAAAAAATTATTTACTTAAAAAAAGGAGCAAAATTCAAATATTGGATATATCAAAATTTTGTTTAGTAAAAATAATGCGTGATTTCAAAAAATGTTATTAAAAAATTAAATATGCGTGAGTGATTTATAAAATCTATTAATTAAAACAAAATCCCAGGAATTTCAAAGTTGGAAGGCATCATTCAAATACATATGGTCCGAAATTACAAAATTAAAAATGCGCCAGAAGTTTAAAGATTTGTTACAATGGCCTGACATACCAACGTGATGAAGATCAACCGGCACACTATGTGAGATTAATCCACATGTATTATTTTTCAACCTGTTGCACTACTAGGAACAAAATACATCATGGATAGAAACGCCGCAAACGCTGCCTCTAGCCCTTTAACCCCCCCTACATACCGGGATATTTAAAGCAGCCAGGTACCAGGGGGGGGGGGGTCTGTTTCGCCCCCCCCCGCGCTATTGAAATCTACTTTAGGAGTGTACTATATAGTGATGAAAATTGGCACCAAACTAAATCAAAATGATCTACAGATAACTTTGCATATAAACATATTTTTTTTAATTAAGAAAGTTACAGCTAATTTAATTTTTAAAGTACATCAAAAGAGTGAACATTTTTTTCTTCTATTTTTCAATTTTTATCGAAATAATTAACCATATAATAAAGTATTGAGTATCTGAATATTATATTGTGTATTGGTGGTTCATTGTGTATTATCAATGAAATAGATTTCACTAATATCCACCCGATTTTATACATTTTGTTGTTTTCACTTTTAATTAGACGAACTAAAATATATGGAGGTCACCTACTTTAGATGCCTAAAGCAGACCCCCTGTAGCAGTAACAATGATGAAAATATTATTAAAAGTTGTTAAACATAAAGTTGGAAAAGTCATGAAAGCTGGAGATAACGCGATTGTTCAAATAACAATGGCAGCAAAAATAATTAGGGGAACCGATTCAGCCCCCACCCCCCAGGTATGTAGGTAGTTACCATGGGAGAATATAGAAGTAAGAGATATTGAAAATATTGCTACATTGGACAATTCGAAACACTCATTCCAGCAGACAACACACGATAAGTAATTCAGAAACTTCCTTGTGTTATTTATGCAAATATTGAATGCTTTTTAGAAGAGTAAACTTATCGTCAACTTATCGAAAACTGTGACGAGGAGAGCTGCCCACAAGATAGCTGCTATTTCATACCTCCTGGTACCTCACTCACGCCACACTTTAAAACCTTTTAAATTCTCAGCTGGGTATAGACCGACGGAGCTTTCAAGATTTATGAATTTAGATCTCGATCGTCCTCACCGTTGATCTCTTGATGTACAAAAGCGATGTAATTGTCATCAAGGTAGTCTCCATAGCGGGTATATTGTCTGGGTGGCGTCTTCTCCTTCTATGTGTTTGTAGCTCATCCTTATTTTCATTGCCTTGAGAATACAGGACGCATGTAAATTCAACCTTAAAAGATGAGACGATAGGTAGATATGGGGTAGAGGCAGAGCAAGGCTGTTCTGACAAGGAAGTTTCGTCATTCGCTATTGTAGAATTTGTCTGAGCCGATGATAAAATGATTGTTTGAAATAGGGTAATAGTATAGCAAGGCTTTACGGGTAAAAAAACATCGACATTCACGTAGAGTGACTGAGTAGATATGTAGATGGGCAAATAGATAAATCCAATTAAGGCTAATGTTGTTGATCAATGTCTAAATGTTTAGTAAGAAAGTATTCAACTTATTAAATGTCATGTCATCATCAAACATTATGAAAGAGCACAAGAGAGATCGCATTTTTGATCTTTTAATCAGAAAAAATGTAATTCGTTATGTTAAAATTGAATATATAAATACTTTATAACCGTATATGCATGAGTGGTAAAATACACTTTTCATGCCAGTTTATTAAAGCAAAAATTATTTTTTATATAAAATGTGATATAAGATGTTCAAGTTGTTCTAATCGTATTAAAGTCTCTTATTTTACGCACTAAGATATTAGTACAATTTTTGGATACATGAAATTGGCAACTAAATTATAATTAATTATAATATTGTAATAAAGAATTATTTTAAAATAATAATGTAAATAATACTGACGCATTTAAATAAATACGAAATATGCGAAAACTTACATTCAAAGTAAGATAACTATTCTTTTGTAATCTAATGTAATGTATTAATGTGCTATTCTACAAACATGATTATAAAAAATTGATGAATAGAGAATGTTTTAAAAATCCAAATAAAGAGAAAAGTCAGACAGTTTAGCATAGACTTTTAATATATTATCAAACGTTTTCATCAAAAGGCATTTGACTTCATCAGGACAAAATAAGCGCTATTGATAGTACAGATATAAATAAAATTAAAAATTGTTGTAACATTTTTAAATTTTGTTTAAATATCTGTACTATCAATAGCGCTTATTTTGTCTTGATGAAGTCAAATACCTTTTGACGAAAACGTTTGATAATATATTAAATGATAAATTTAATAAATATAATTATATAAATTACCGTAATAATAATAATAATAATAATAATAATATATATGTATATATAGGTACATTATCTACATGCTATTCAAAGTGCAATAGTTATCAGTGATAAATATATAGTTCATGTCATTTTTAGTCATATTCGCCGCCTATATTGACATAAAAATAAATATTTTTCTGATATTGTAAATTGAATATTTAAATATTCTACGTTTTTATTGAATGCATATTAAATAATGATATTTTAGATAAATCTATAAGTAATGTTTTGAAATATACATAACATTTTACCAATTATTATCAGTTTATAAAGCAAACCATACTCCACATTGAAGCATATGTATAGAAAAATTAAATTAAAAAACAATTTTTAAGTAAATATTTCTGTCTACGGTAATTTTATATTTTTTTAGAAACCTTTAAAAAACAATGATTATTACATACAAACTAAAAACAAAACTTAAACAATTTTTATCAGTAAATATTCAATTGTTCAACTTATTGGTTTTGTGCTAATAGCTGCAAAATTAATTTATTAAAAAAAATGCCGCACAATTACAAGTAAAGTAGAATATTAATCAAATCTAAACCTACTATAATAAGTTCTTAGCTCATGCGAGTAACCTACGTTCAGTAAGGTATTTTAGAATACCACAAGAACAGCCAATTTTTAAACAGCTACCATTTAAAAACTCATTGAAATGATTTAACATTTATCGTGTAGCGCCACCAAAAATTAATCAGCTTTCTCATTTTCATTTTTATAACTATTATAGAACCAGAGATACTTAGGTGCAAAAAACAACTTTTCTCGTAATTATTCTTCTAATTATTTTTTTTATTCTTCAGGCCAAATTACTCCCCCTAAACTTTAAAAAATGTTTATGAAATTCTGAACAAATATTGCAAATGTCTCGGAGATAATAAATAATGATATTTTTACCTAGCAACCGTTGCTAGAAGCCTAGAATTTGCATAGCAACCACTAGTTCCTATCGAAAACGTTATAAATAGCTCATTTTTAGCAGAAGATAGACAGCTACCTTTGTGTTTTGCATGAAAAACAATCATATTGTTTGAATCGCCGTGAAAAACCAAATAAAAATAAGGTTGGCTCTTTTAAAAATTTACAAACATAATGTAACATTATTTTTCAATAAAATGATAGGATTTTGCACAAAATAACCGTTATTAAAAACGAATTTTATCTATACTTACATTATCTGATATCGTGCGCATACATTCATAGTATCGACATGTCAGTCACATATATTATATATACATTAAATGTTACAGCGGAAAGTTTTTTATATACGTGGTGTTATTTAAAAATGCTGCACCTAGTATAATATAATTCCAGATCTCTGCATAATACGATAAATATTATTGAGTGTAAATAAATGACTGCTTTAAAAATGCTATGTTACATGCGCATATTTTAATCAAATAAATATTTAATACATAAATTATGCATATTATTTAATATTACTTAATGGGTTATTTTTGTT
>JAYRBW010153931.1:0-14118 GCA_036023295.1 Invenusta paracnida | reverse complement strand
ATAGGGACTTCAAGGCAACATCGAGACTGGTGCATCTAAGAGGGATTTTTTAGGGGGAGAGAGGGAAATCCGATTGAGTAATATCAACACAGCTATGCGCTTTATGAAGTAAAACAAAATATTTCAATGGTTCAGTTTTCTGTAATAATGAAAAAATGAAATTGGAAACTTTTGAAACAGATAATTAAAACAAAAAACAAAAATATACATTACATTTACAATAATTCACTGATTTTTAAAGATATATTAACTTTCAGTTTTTTATAGCTAAATTACAAAAGCTTCGAAACTGAAAGTAGTATATTCAGCCCTGGTCATTAAAAAGGCAGCACCCTATTTTTCAACAATTTTTAAAATAACATTTGAAAATATTTAAAAATAAGCAAACCTAACAAAGAAAAAAAAAGATTAACAGTATACATATGAATGTTAGACATACATTTGACATCAACATTCTCTTGTTGCTGACGATCTACAGAGAGAGAAGATAGGATTCTTGTTCATATGTGCTCAGAGAATCCTTAACAGGTAGCACGACAATTACGACAGCGCTGGCGTACAGAGCATGGGGAAAATGCATCAACTTCAACTGTCAAGAGAAGATTAAGGCAACGTGGTCTAATGGGACAAATTGCTGTAAAAAAGCTCTACTCACAGAGCGCCACCGCAGAGTCAAGTTGCAATGGGCACGTGAACGTCATGACTAGACAGCTGATCAATGGCGGCGAGTAGTCTTTTCCGATGAAAGCTCTATACATCTTGTAGCAACTAGGCAACGTCGATATGTCTGTCGGAGAGGAGGTACTGCTTACCAACAACAATATACAACAATGCCAGAGAAGACAAAAGAGGCGAAACGATTGCGGAACATATGGAAGACTGTATGCTGATGATTCTTAATAATGTAAGCCCACGAGAATGGAAAGGGGTACTAATAGGAGATCCACACCAGATATTTCTATATGCCATGAAGAAGAGATTCATCTAAAGTTCAAATGGGAAGCTATCTAAAAGCTCAGCTCATACCACCTCCCGATTGTAATAAAAATGAATACAACAAAGCACGAAGAAGAACCTAGATACGCGTATGCATGGCAGTGGAGGAAAGCAGATTGGGATAAATTTCAAAGAAGACCTAGACAAAGACGCTGACATAATCAACAACGAAATCGAATTGAAAGTGGATCAAATAGAAATAAAGATCAGAGAAGCAATTTTGAAGGTGGCGAAGAAATGGATCGGCATCAAAAGAATCAGAACGCACAATGAAGTGATCCTAGACGAAGAAATAAATAAAGAAACGGTGAAAAGAAACGATCTTATGAAAGAAGAAGACAAAAATTGGGAAGAGGTCGCCAAAAATGAAGAAATCAAAGAGATGATCAAAACTAAGAAAAGAGAATGTGAAAAAATATAACAACTACGGCAGAATGGGGCAACTTCTAAAAAGGCTGAAGGGAGACAAGCACAAGAACGATAAGGATATACCACAAGAAAAAGTAAAGCTTCTGCGTTTATAAGTGAATATGCGCGAGTCAGAAAACTGAAAATCAACAGGAAGAACAACGTAATCCGACAAAAAACCAGCAACATTTTCAGAGAAAATGTAAACGTTAAAGAAGATAATAAGGAGATCTCGGAAGAAGAACTTAAAACTGCAATCCACGAAATAGACGAAACTAAAGCAGCAGGACCCGACTACATTCACCCGAGATTTATCAAACAACTCCCGGAGAAGATGTTGGAAGTCGTCCTCAAACTATTCAACGCCTCTCTATTGGAAGCACAAGTCCCACAAAACTGGAGAAAAGAGAAAATAATACCCCAATTCAAGAAAGATAAAGACCCTGGAGCTATCAGTTCGTACAGACCTGGTCTGCCTAACATCAACGATCGGTAAACTGTTAGAAAGAATAATCAACAAAAGGTTTATCTTCAAACTTGAGAATAACAACCTCCTCACAAAAGAACAAGCAGGATTCAGACCTAACAGAAGCGCCAAAGACCAACTCATTAAATTATCACAAGATATACAAGATGGTTTTGAGAAGAGGGAAAAACGGTACTGGTTCTGCTGGACTACGCGAAAGCATACGACAAAGTATGGAGAGCGGGACTCATTTGGAAGATGCTCCAAATGAACATCGGGCGCAAAGTGACAAAGTGGATTCAGAACTGGATTACCAACAGAAAAGTCTGGGTCGAATTCGGCAACATTCCAGGTAAAGTCAAGACCATGAAACAAGGCCTTCCTCAAGGAGCCGTTCTCTCTCCAACTCTGTTCCTCATATTCATTAATGACATCACTGAGCGCGTGATCAACGACGGAACTGCAATCAACTTGTTTGCCGACGACTACAACGTAGCTCTGTGGAGTAAAGACAAAAGCATCAAAGAGGCAACGAAAATGGTACAATCAGCAGTCTCCAACATTGCCGAACGGAGTAAGAAATGGTATATGACTTTAGCACTCGAAAAATGTGAATCCTCAATCTTCTCCATGGATCCTAAAGACGCCACCCACCACCCCGACATAGGAATAAATGGAACCAAGTTCAACCTGAACAAAAACTCCACTTTCTTGAGAGTCACTTATGACATGAAACTTACTTTTAACACCCATGTGAACAAGATTGTCACCAAAGCTAACGGAAGAATAAAGATCCTATATATGATTGCAGGAACTGACTGAGGATTCGACAAAGAACTCATGAGATCCACTTATAGGCTCAACAAGCACATCCCCTACGGAAGCTGTTCTCATTGAAGCCGGACTCTCCACCGTGCACGAAAGGAATGCCACTAACTCAGTCATAGCTGCCGAAAAAAGTACTAGAAGTAAGGCTAATAATCCACGGAAAAACATCACCGAGGTGACAGGTAGAAAAAGATTGAAGAAGAAAGAATGGAGAAAAACAGCGACGGAGAAGTGGAAAGAAATATTTGGTGGATTGAGATGAAAGGAGAAGAGGTACCAAACCTACTACGACCCTGGCTTGACATAGGGAAAATAATCATAGACACCCCAGGTAAGAATACCACATCGAAAACAGAGAACCTTCAAAGGGCCGAAGAAAATGTCAACAAGTACTGCGCTGACAAAGATTTTGTCATTTACACGGATGGATCGGCGGAAAACAGTAGTTAAAATGGAGGGGCTGCCACCGTGATAGTGAAACAATCTGAATGATCCTTCACGGTAATTATAGCACCATCAAGGAAGCGACAGGTAAATTATGTTGTTCCTACCAAACAGAAATGTACGCCCTAAGGAATGCCCTCAAATGGCTAAACGAAAACTCTGCCTCCTGGCAAGAGATACTTATCGTAAAGGACAGTAAATTATCACTGGAATCGACCAGATGGCTCAACTACAAGGACAAGAACAATATTAAGCATGAAATACAGTCTCAACTAGCTGAAATGAACAACTTAAGAAAAACTATCGTTGTGATATGGATTCCCAGCAATTGTGGACTCAGAGGTAACGAAGTGGCAGACCAGGAGGCGAACGAGGCAACCAAAGAGGACCAGAAAGGCAAGAAATGACTTTTGGAAGTGGCCAAAGCTAAAATCAAGACAGCTATGAAACAGAAAAGAAACTTCGAGAGCGACCCCCTAAAAAGACTCTACGCGAATTTCAAGATCAAAGAAAAGGAAGAAAGAAAACTTGACAAAAAAGACATTATAAGCTTGAGAAGATTCCGCATTGGTCACTCCACCGACCTTAGACATTACCTCCATAGAATTGGGCAATCTGAAACAGAAGAATGCCGTCATTGCGAAGACCCCAAATAAGATACCCGACACCTGACCTGCCCAGCTACTAGACGTCAGAAAATCAAATATAACATCCCTCGATAAGCGATCTGGTCAACATGCCGACGCAAGAAAATGAGTTCTAGAAAGAAGTCAAGAAAAAATTGTTAGCCTAACTTGACCGTTGAACAACACCAACAACAACATACACGACACTCGGTACACTTTTCTGGTGGATCTGTTATGATCAGGGGTGCTATCCATCAAGGTGGACCCAATCCTTTAACTAGAGTGAGAGGGCGCCTGAATGCTCAAGCCTATGTGGACATTATTGAAGAGCATCTTCTACCTCTTGGCCTACCTCAGCATTAGCTCTTATTCCAGCGAGACAATGCTACCTGTCATTCAGCCCGATTGACTCAGTGCTTTATTGTTGACAACAATATTGTTACCCTTCCTTGGCCTCCAGTCTCCTGATTTGAACTGCGTCGAGAACCTGTGGAATTATGTTTAAATGGAGGTAGACAAAGTTCGAGTGAATAGTCGAGATGGTATATGGGCTGAAGTGCAACGTGTTTGGCAGGAGATACCTCGGAAGAGATAGTGACAAATGTTATAGACTCTATGCCGAGACGTGTAGAAGATGTCATATACAAGCTAGAGGAGGACCAACTAAATATTGAATCGAATTGATTGTTGACTGTTGTATTGAAATGCTTGAACTTATGATTCATGAACTTTTTCTGTGGAATATAGCTATAAATTAGTGAAATGTATGCTAACATTCATATGTATACTGATAACCTTTTTTTATTTGTTAGGTTTGCTTATTTTACATATTTAAAATTTATAAAAAAAATTGTTGAAAAATAGGGTTCTGCGTTTTTAATGACCGGGGCTGTATAACAAAATAATATAGAAATAGATTATAAAATATGCAGATTAATAATTAGAAATAATGCTTGTCAAATTTGATAAAACTATATTTATAAAAGAATATTTCAATTGTCTGCTTTTTTTTAAACACTTCTATTCATTCATTAATGCTACACAATATACAATAGTTTAGAAGAAATTCAATCCAAGGTCATGTATTAATGTTACTGCATATGTGTGTGTATGTATACATTATATTTGATTACGAAAAATCAAAGGATTAGGTATTATAAAACGTCAAAATGATCACATCTCTTACATCTAACAAAGTCAATTATTTATAATGGCTACAGATCTGCCCTTCGCAATTATTTGAGGATGGCAGATTTGCTGTGTCGATTTACTTATATATATATAATTCATTTGGATTTACACATAGGTAGTTTTTCTTATAGCTGTTTGTCTTAACCAGCAGAAGTTTAGTTATTCTTGTTTGAATGATCGTATACATTATTTACCACATATTTAGAGCATATTGCAGATTTAAAAACAAAAAAATAAAATTCTGTAAAAAATAAATGTTAACTTTTGATACATGAAATTATAGATATACTGAGATTTAATTGCGATAACGAATAATATGTATTTGTGATATTTACAATACTGTTATATAGTGCCAGGGTAACACGTAAATATAGTAGTTGACCCCAAGTAGCATTGTAAGGACAACCAGAAAGAAATAACCCTTAAAAAATGTTTACAAACATAATGCATTTGGTTAATTTTAATCACTAGATGCATATTGAAACAATAACATTATTACGCATTAATTATACAATCGAATAGAATCGACAGTCAAAACTCAGTCACATATGATTTATTATCTTATATATTTATTTATTTTATTATTTAAATTAATCTCTTGTAAATGTAAAACGATTAATTAAAACTTCCTTTGTCTAAGATTTATTGAAATATACCCTTCCTTGATAACCTTCTACAAGTTAAATCATTTTTATTGTTAATAGATTCGTGTATTTTCATTGATATATTATCATATTATAAATTCCGTTGAATAGTATTCAGAAATTGTATGCTGGGTCCCTTAATCTACAGTTGCAATCTCCATTTCCATAAAATGTTATAAATTCCAGCTGCATTTTTAAATTGTTTTTATATTTATTTTTTTACTAGTCATTCTGATGCATTAAAATTAATTGACTAGTGTTTTTTACACTTATTTATTTATAGACATTCTGAAGCAATGTACATTTGTATTGAATGTTGGGTATAATTTTACCCACATACGCGTTTTATTATAATTCCCTTTGTGAAATTAGGTTATTTAATTACATGCTTTATGTTGTCACAAATAGATATATTTTTAAATCCGGTTTTATTTCATGATTTGTTCCAAATATCTACGATGCAAAATTTCTCTTTAAAATTATAATATTACAAATTCGCCTTTTTATTTTATAAAACTTATCAATTACTATAGTGACGCGTATTGAAATTTGTCTTGTCAATTGTTTCATCGCTTGCTTGTATATAAACATTTACTATAAACCACAAATACAAGGACTACTAAGCTTTACGTATAATAAGCTTTGTTTAAGTATTCCCTGCATAAATATTAAAGTATGTGGTATAGGCCATGTGTATACAACGGTAGCCCATACAACATCTATGCTATGAACATGTTCGAACACACGCATTTATTCGTTATTTCCCATATTTTAAATGGAATGTTTTATTTTATTAAATGTATGATGTATTATTTTATTTTTATTATTGTTATTGATTAATTATTAAATGTAGAATAATATTTGAATTTACACATTGGTTTTGTTTTTTGTTATAGTATTTGTAATTAAACTAGATTTTACTTAACACTTAATATTTTTAACAAAAAAGCATTATCCGTGAAGTTTACATTAATGTTACATTATAAATAAATGAAATAATGTATAGTAATCTAAATATACTCGTATGTAACAGTTTTATTAGATATATTTTAAATTAAAGTAAAACTTAATATAACGCAACCATATCTAGAGTACCTACCTATATATAAACAAATTTCACATTAATTTAATTTTCACTGACTTTAATAAAAAAATTTCTTCAGACATACATAGATAATTATGTATGTGTTATACTTTTGTTTTAATATTTATAGAATTATCAAAATTACTTTTATAAGAAAAGGTATTTGTTGTGGAGTTTAAAACAAAAATGACATATAAAATTAGAAGTTTACAGACTTTTCAAGAAATTTATAGAAAAAGCCAAGCATATAGTTTCATTACTTGGGTTTATAACGTCAAAATTAAGTTTACTTGAAAAAATTGTTACTAAGAATAGAATCGAAATATACTTCTTTGTTTAGATTAATCAAACCATTCTTATGTCATGGTCACGCTATAGAAAGTTTTTATTGACTTTACTAGTTCTTAAAGAATAAAATTGTTTATGAAATAAACTGTATATTTCTAATAAATTTGAAAAAATTATGTTGCAAGAATCATTTTATTGTTATATATACAATTTATAATGTGTTCCTTTTCCTGTTTTTATGAACTAAATGAAAAATAAATGGGTAAACTATTACTTATCCACATGTTCATATAAGTAAATATAGTTTAAAATCGAGAAAATTCCGAATTTTTAAATAGTTTTTTTCTCTCTTTTGTACACCTAATTACATCTTAGAGCAAGTACAATATCTTCCCAAATACACCTCTGAATTTATATTTAAAGAACATCAGTTGAAAACATTAAAAAATAAGGTTTCTAAATTTAAAATCTAATATTGTCATTTCGATCATCAAAAACAATTCCAAATAATATGTTGTCGAGGTCAAATCAAGCGTCACATATTGTAGTTATCTAAAAATGTGCCCACCATGAGTTAGATGTGGCTGAATTACTGGTGCCATCGATAGTTTGATAACTGCGATATGAATATAAGTATTATTTAAATTAAAAGCTATACTATAGGAGAGTTTGAGCATATAAGTACTTTTTGCAAAATTTGTCATTTTCCTTCTACTGAATCAAACCTCAAAACAATCAATTTTAGATGTCAAACAATAAATCGATAAAATAGTATTTTACACCACTCAATTCCATTTCAAAATTTTGTTTAAGAAACGACCTTATGAATGTTTTTGGTATTATCGAAATATTTTTATTGTGGATAAATTATTTACCTCGTGGCTAAAATACTACTAAAAGTCTATTTGACCGTTCTGGAATTTCTAGTAATCTTGACCAGACTGTATTTTAAACTTTATTGAACTATAATTTATATATATATACATATATTGTTTTATAAAATATGTGGCAGCATGTATCCATATACAAGTATAATATACTTTTTGGTAAAGCATAACCTATTCCATATCAAAAATACAGAGATTAACCGTCCCAGTCTTGGAAATATATGGTTCGTCAAGAAAAGTAACATGTTAATATCTGTTTACAACAAATAATCTAGAGCGAGTGACAAGAACCTGCACTCTATGATAAAAGCTTTAAAAATAGGCAAATTTTTTGACGGCAACTGAAATTACTCCGCCATTTTTATGTATTAACATGGTGTTGTGTCTATAATAATAAAGATGTTGAATTATGTTAACAAACTTACAGGTAAGACATATTTTCTTAAAATTAATTTTGCTTGCATGTGTTTCTAATAAATAAAAAAAAATATGTAATTTTTTTCTTAGTTATTAAGATGCTATTTGATATTGATAATGAATATATACTATCTCCAAAATTATAGTTTTTCATGGATATGTATTTGTTGTAGCTATTTTTCATATAAGCTCCTATCCTTTCAATTGAAAACTACTGCCAACTTATACCGAATTCGTAATATATACATTTTATCGTCGACTATTTTTTAGAGTGAGGGTTCTTGTCGCTTGCTCTAGATTCTTTGGTTTATAATATGCAGAAACTATTTTTCATCTATTATTTTCAGGTTACCAATATTTTATGAATATGCAACTTTCCTTTCTGAAATTAAATTATGAATAAATTATCGACTAATAATAGACTGGAAGTTTAAGATTTCTATTATGTGTATGATTTTTGTGTACTATGCGCAATATTGTGCGTATGATATCAATCAATGTAAGATTAATGTACACATTTTACCAAAACCGTAATGCCTATATAACCTTTTTCTTAAGAATACTTGAACTTATAGTCTTAGGACTTATATCTTGGGTAATTTTCCTAGCCTGCATTGTAAACGTGAAGAAGATGGATATCACTCTATTATCTATTTGGTGAAACAATCTTTCATACTTATTGAAACATTCCCATTTACAACTGAATTGTACAAAGTAAAAGAATTATTACAAAAAAAATAAGTATTATGTTTATTCATTACTTCTAAAATAACAGTAGCTAATTAAAATTATTATTATTATTTTAAAATATCTCATATATTTTCTTTGCAAATTATTGAACTATGTTACCACTAATTGAAATACTTAAATTTGGCATATACACTTAAGAATAAATATACATTTTAAAATCAAAGCAGTATCATATATACTGTGTGCGTGTCGTCCAACTCCAATTTGTCTGAAGTTAAGGGGAATGCGCAGTCTAAGACAGTTGTATTACGCCCCAAGAACAAAGGTGGTGTTTTTAATGTGCTTATATTCTTATTGTATTTAGGTATATAATGTAATGTATACCTTTAATGTATATCTTAACGTGAAACATTTATCGTCTCTTTATAAGCTTAGTCTACTAATTTAATAATATTTACCATTATATACCAAAAATTATGCTATGAAATAAAATAGTTTATAAATAACCGTATAAAACATAACAGATTATAAGCACTTATTTTATCAAATGATTAAAAAAATCAGTTACAAAATTAGGCAAGTAAATAAGTTTCTGAGCAATGCTTCTCTTGTTCTTTTTTTATAAAACATACAATGCATAATAAAATTCAACATCAATACAATATTATAAATAGACAGAGCAGAAAAATTAAACACAATGCTAACAATAGTAATAAATATTTAAAAAACGTGCGTTCATTATAATTATAAAACACAATGTAGACAAATTTATACGCTCGATATTAAAGCCTTCTATTACACTAATATTACAGGATAATAATCTAAATATAGTAGATCTACGATGTAATAAATATAGATATTTTAATACATCCGAGTGAGTTATTCAACTGAATCGTAAGTAACTGGAAAATACTACCGAAAGCAAAATAAAAAATAAACAAAAATTTAAACGCAAATATAAACAAAACTAAGAGTATATTATAGTTGGCTTTTTCTGTATTAGTTAGAAAGAGATGCCAAAAATGTAATCATAATATAACAATGCTTAAAATAATCATTATTTTTAATCATTACTTATAAACTCATTTAAACCTACCAAATACATACAATAACCAAGTAAAACTATTACTCTTCCCATATAATTGAATTATAGCAAGGGTAAGTCTAGGGAATACGTTAAGTTACTATTGTAGTAGTCCCTGGGTAAGTCTATGATAAAATGAAAATAGCAATTGATGTACCTAGATAAAACTCAATTTACGAACTTTACGCTCACTAGCAGCACTTGATGATGAAAGCCGAACTTTCGAGCTATCATTATCTACACGAATTCAGCCTTTGTAAAAAATGTTTACCAATCGTCGGCAAATAGGGGATAATTTATCACAAAAATCCCAAGGATATGCCTCACCAAGACATATGAATAAACGCTGGAATCTATTAGCACAATGTGTAGCATGATGATTGTCAAAGTTAGATGCTATTATTTAAAACATATCCTGACAAGATCATGCGAAACCGACTAATGCTGGCTCAGGGTGAGATAGACCCCCACAGGAGAGTGTTGTGAGGAATTCTGAGCTGGGTAAATTGTCCGTGGAATAGGAAACAAAACATTCTCTTTGTGAGCAACGTAACCAAAAATGTAATAAAGAGCTGCCTTTTTCTCAGATGTCAACACATTTCAAGTATGAACAAGCTAATCGTCAAGCAGCAGCAACTCTTCTTCGCGAAGTTCCGATGAGCAGCATAAAGAGGATGATTGATGTTTCAAATACGCTTCTTGGTCAGTGTTCAGCTTGTGGAATAGTTTGATTCGTTGCAAATGCAGACTGGATAGAATTTGTTCAACCCCGATATAGTAGTTTCCCCCACTGAGCTGTCTGACAAAGGAAACAATGAAAAAATTTACATAATTAAGATTTTCAATTATATACTTAAAAAAACTTTACTTATTAGGAAATATATTAACCATATACAAAAATCGTCAGCTATTACAGATAAGTGGTTCCATTTAATAGTTACAAATAAAATCATATAGTGTTTGAGAAGCTGAATATCTTGTGTTCATTCAATAGTCACAGTATCTATGTTATCTTTCGAATTAGACGTTTGAAGCTCATAATGTCATTTTAGTTCAGGGGCACTAGAGGCCAATTACCAAAATAAAGATTACATATTAATAAGTTAAATAAATTTAAGCAGAATCTAATGATCACTGGATTCAATATGCAGTAATAAAAGGAACAATATATATAAGAATAACTATATAACTTATTACCTGTACATTCCAAACTCTGCTTCCAAGCGATCCGACTGGAACTTTCCGGGTAAAACGTAAGTGTGGTTGCAATCCAGGAGATGTTTGATCAACTCAACCAGACCAGTCGTTGTATTGATGAAAGCTGTTCGAGTCTCAGATGTTAGGGACTGATATCAAGACGGTCCTTTACCACCACGCATTTCAGATACAGAAACGGCAAGATCTTGAATGAATTGAAATCAATCGTCAGTTGCAGTGTAGAATGGTTTTCTATCTGGATCCATCAATTTGATGTGTGCAGAACCATCTTTGATGTTGACCATTTTCCAGCAGCGAACAAAAACTTCAAGAAATTCAGTCGTGTCATGAAAACCACTTGAACGAAGGGCAGCTACTATTTTGTCATCAAATGCTTGTGCCATCAAACTGACCTTCTATCTATCTATAGGAGATGGAAATACTACTTCGAAAGACAACAGAGTTCTAGTAACTAAGTTTGCTTTTTCTTTCGCATAAATACGAATGATGTCATTCCTGCAGTTTTCACGATTTTTCTCCCGTTGAATGTAATCATAAGATGCCTTGTCTTTTATGTGTACCAGTTGTTCCTAATCGACTTGAATAAATGAACGGTATCATTTAACAGAAACAGGGTGTCGGAAGAGATAGAAGATTGCTTAAATACATCAAAAGCGGAACGATTGATTGGATGGTTATCACACATATATGCGACCACTGGAAATACATGTGGTTGGAAAAATATGTGGTTGGAAATACAATCTTTGACTGACTATAAATGTTCAAAAACCAATTCAGGTAGCAAAGTAAAAACTGGTAAAAGACGGCAAACAAACGCTGAAGCACGAAATAATGGCTTAAACATAATTGCAAATATGTTTAAAACGCAAAACCAATGAGATAGACCCCACTGTATCTAATACTGGGCTTCACGTATACCTCATCAAACAATAGCAGGCCCTTACGTTGTCCTTCGTTATTGAATTTTTGCATTGCACTCTTCCAAACTACCAACTTCAGAATATCTACCCAAGTATTTCTTGAAACTATAAATAGGTGTTGACAAATGAAGGTAAGACGAGAAAGAGCGATATGCAGAACGACTACAAAGGAATACCTGCAGTGCAATATGTACAACTTCAGAATTATATCGACGAGATTTCGGATGCTGTCTATCTAAACTTAACTGACTGAGCAAAAAAGTCTTCTCATTCAACTCATCAGATTCTAAGTTCATAGCTCGATTGATTATGGCCCCCAACTGAGATCAACGAAACAATGTTTATGGAAATCCTGAAAGGTCTTTTATTTTAATTTTATTAGCACCATTGTAGGCATCAACCTTGAAATCGTCATAGACAATTATGGAAAAAATAACGTTTGGTGGAATCGACCGAGATATATCAAATATTTTCACCAATTATCGATTATCAGAAGGATGAACGATAAAGGAAGGAAAATGGTAACTACATTCTTCGTTGAAATTATGAAAAGACTGAATGGTGTCACTTTCCAGAAATTCACCCAATTGATCGGCAACAGTAGACCTATGCACAAAAGAGACTCTCCGTTCTTCCACATTTCGATTCGTTCGATCAGGTGTTTGTCGCATAATGATTGAGGACAGTTGGGGAAGATTGATGGTGGATCGACAGGCACCCATATAAAGGCATAAATAAATAACTTAAGGAATTCCCTGTGTTACATTTAATTAAATATTAATATAAAGTACTACAAATTTATTATTTATTATTTATTATATAGTAGTTTTCAGTGAATTAAATTTGTCACAAAAACCATGGGATGATTGACCTCAGTCTACCGTCGATTGCAGCTGATTGTATAATTTTACTTTCACTCTGTGCAAGTGAAAAGTGTAATTATTTTATTTTAATTTGAAACTAAAATCATGCCTTTTAACACTTGAACAAAACAGATGAGGCGACCCGTAAAAACGTGCAGTCTTGTGCTTCTATTTGAAATAAAACATACCCATTTTAAGGAATACAAAGCGTAGTATAAAATGATATGTATTTTCACTATGGTACAGTTAGGTATAACTATAAAAGTTTGTGCACTTCACCTAATAACACTTTGCTAATGGCTTGCTAATTGGAGCAATGCCCCCGTGCTCTCCGACGCCACTGTTAAACATGCTCAATATTCGTGCGTATAATATATGTACAGTACTAAAGTGAAACTAGCGAGTGAGACTTACCTTATTATATGTATAAACACTTAACAGTGATGTCTGTATTTTAATTATATATGTTATACAGTTGAAGAGGTGTACGTTTAGTAGAATATATCATATTATTGTCATGATGCAAAACATTTAAATAATACATGACATGTCAAAAATCTTTGACGAAGTGTGACCTTAGTAGTGCTCTCTAAATCAAGACGCCACAGCCCATTTCATTTAAATTAATAGCTAAACTTTTAAAACAAGAATACTTCCTGAATTAATGCAAATAAATAGTATCTTCCTGTTTTTATTAAACGACGATCATTATCAAAGATGGAAATTTTACAGAATATTTCTACCCAAACAAATCAGCAAGCAACGTTTTTCAAAAATTAAAATTGTCAAACAAGCGTGTATTCACCTTGTCTAACAGAATAAATCATTCTATGGAGTAAAAAATGCCCAAATCACAGGATAGGAAATGCCGATAGATCCGTAACTAATGTTTGGGCTTATATAATTACAGAGATTTGGTGGATTATTCAATTTCTCGAAAACAACAAACTAAATTTATGCAGATTATACTCTTTTTGTTCATTAACAAAGCTATAAGATATATTTTCGTTATATACTTCTAACTTTGTCATTTATAGGTCAAATATTTATTGAGATTAATGTTC
>JAYRBW010153920.1:0-14118 GCA_036023295.1 Invenusta paracnida | reverse complement strand
CACAAGTAACAAATCAGAAGTCATAATAATGTCTAATCCAATACAGGATATTTCCAAAAAAGTTAGTCTGTATAACACTGTGCCAGAGAAACTCCTGGAGATGAATGGGTAAGGATTAATACATAAGTATTGAGTATTTTACTTTAATTATTTATTTTACTTATTAATTTAAGTATTTAAAACATCAAAAATAAATTATAAAATAAAACAAAAAAATGTAAAAAAAACCATTAAAAAATACACAGTAAAAAAACTGCAAAAAAGTGAAAATTATTTAGCGCAGAAAACTTGGAGATTACCATATCACATATATTCCATTGTCATTACTGATTACTATATTAGAAAAATAAATACAGTTCACATAATTTTTCTATAGACAGTACAATCAAGTCTTAAATATATACACAATAAAAGCAAACTGTAATGTATGTGCAATTTATATTCACCATAACTTATACTATTAGTATTGGCAATTGTGGAGTTCATGGCTGCAAATTAATTTTTTTGTGGAAAATAAATGAATGGCTTGTTAATTAAATTTATATATTGTAAAAAATAGTGAGATGCTTGATAATCGTGATGTGGTTATGGCTGCCAGCTTTTAGTAGTAGTGTGTCAGGGTTACTTGTTAATTACATTTTTTTGCATTTAACAAGTATTTAATTATTATACTTTTTGACTATATTATGATGATTTGTAATGTTTTTTAACATTACTAAATTCATATGTTTGTTAATTACATTTATTTTTCAAATTTAATTTTCACATTTAATTTTCAACATTTAACAAGTAACCCCTATACATTACTAAAAGCTGGCAGCCGCTTGAGGCCACAACCACCATGATTATCAAGTATCTCACTATCCTTTGTTTATGACAGTATTATAATATACAAATTTAAAAATATATATTTTTTGTTTTATTAATGTTGCCTACTGTAATTGAATTTGTACCATTCACAAACAGTACAAACCATTGGAGGATACAATATGCTGTATCCAACAGTACAAACCATTGGATACAGCATATTGTATAAAGAATAAAAATTAATTATGACAACCACAAGATTAAGTTATATATAATTCTTAAAAATAGAACAATTATTATTCTTTTTAATAACTTAATCTATCAAAAAATTGAATTTACTTGGTCAAATATTAGGAATAATTTACAATTAGACAAAATAAAGTTCTATTTTCCAATGGTACAAATGGTTGGATACAGCATATTGTATAAAGAATAAAAATTAATTATGACAACCACAAGATTTAATTATACATAATTCTTAAAAATAACAGTTATTATTCTTTTTAATAACATCTATTAAAAAAGAATTTACTAGGTCAAATATTAGGAATAATTTACAATTAGACAAAATAAAGTTCTATTCTCCAACAGTTTGAACTGTTGGAACCATGAACAGTACAAATTTGCTTACAGTATGCAACAATTGTTTTATTTATTTTTTGAAAAAAAAATTAATTTGTGGCCAAGAAATCATCTTTGTATTTAATAGGTAAGTATACTGATTAAATAGGTTGCCATAATAGAATGCACTCCACAGTTTTTAAGCAATCTATTTTTCCTTCAAGAATATTAAAGAAAATGACATGTCATGTCCTTGTGACATATAATTATGTTATTTTTTGCATTTTAAAAGGTTGTATGTAGCACTAGAATTGAATTTTTTCAATCAATTTGACCTTTCAACTCCATGGCATGACATACTATTTAGAAATTATTATAGTCTATGACTATACTGTATACCTTTTAAGACATTGATTGTCATTGGCTTAAAGCAATGTTGATATTGCATATGATTTAGAATAACATTTTATCTAATATTTTTAAAGATTATTGTTTGCTAAATTCACTCAAATGATTTGTGAAACTTTGTCTTGAATCATGATTTGTGTTTTCTTGATTTCTGTACTTTTATATATATTTCCTGATGCTAAACAAGCTAAAATAAACAGCAAACTACTACACGAAATAACTTTTTATTAAACATGTAGGTTCCTGAAATTGGCCTAAGTTGTGTGACCCCTTAAAACAACCATCCACAAAGGGAGAATGGCAAAAAGTTAAGTTTTATGACATCATCAATTTTTCCATTCAGACACTTATCTGAGCTTCCTAAAATTGGACCAAGTCATGTATCCCCTTAAAATGACAATATAGATGAAGTGAGAATGTAAAAAAAGAGCTAAGCTCTATGATGTCATCATCCCAAGTTATGATGTCATCAATTTTTCCATTCAGACACATCCATCCAATCTCAGCTTCCTGAAATTGGACCAAGTTGTGTGACCCTTTAAAATGACTGTATGGAATGAAGAGAGAATGGCCAAATTGAATGGTGAAATTATAAAACTTTTTAAACTAAATTTTGATATCTGTATATATTATCAATTAAATCTATAGAATTGTTACCATTACACAATCAGTTTTTCTACATTTTTATGATTATTAAGGGACCTTTTAGAATGTATTTTTATTTGTTGCACTTGTATAATATATAGCTTTAATGTATAATTTATTGTAAAAGTAGAATTCAATATTAACTATCCTATATAAATATAATGAATTGAATGAATTGATTACAAAAAGTTAGTAATGAATATAGCACTCACAGTAGTAAAACTCCATTTGAAGAAAAGTCATGAAAGCTTACTATACTCTAATATTTATTTAAACATTTTTTAATGTTATAATTTATAATCTGATATTATATGATTGAATATTATTTTTTTATATACCTACAAGAAACATATCTATGATCATTCTATTATAAGATGTTTACAATTGAATTATATATTTGCATATATAATCCATTATAATTTAATTTTTATTCTATATGTTTCTCACAGGTACAGACTAAGCTTATATAATATATATTATCAATTATTTCCAACAGTAACTATTAAAATCTTAAATTATATGTTACAGTTTTATTTAAAAAGCTATATTCAAACCAACAGCAACTACAGTATTAATAAATAATATGATATTTATATATTTGTAGTTTTAAAAAAATTGTTACAGCAATTTGATATTTATTCAAGATATGGATGGTTTATAATTTTCTAGTTTAATAAATACACATGACTAATATTTACTAAAATCTTAATATATATATATAGATACTATACTTATTTTTTTAATTTATTATATAATAAAATAACTTACTTGTTTCTACTTGTCTATATAACTTTTTTTCAGAATCCATGGACAATAGAATTGATATTTTTAAAATGACAGAAGCTTGCCATTTATCAAGGAAACAAACTTATCCTTTATTCTTAACAATGGCAGATCACACATTGGACTGTATTCCTAATAAAGGATATAAGAAACGAAAGTGGAAATTTGTAAGTGATATAATATAAATCTAATTGTACATTTAATATATGTTTATGGTTTATGCCTGATCATAAAAGTAAGATTTGTTATAGGTTAACAGAATTAATATTTTATAAAATATTGCATTATATTTTGTACTTACATTTTTTTTAAATTAGTACAATGATCTTAAGATTGTCAGTATTTGTAAATTGTTGGTCATGTTATAATTTAGCTTTTGATAGAAATTATGATAGAAATTGTTAATATCAAACATTTTATAAATTTACAAATATGTCTTCATATTGACTTAAATATGTTTTTATAAACATAAATTTACACTAACATTCGATTTGCAACTTTCGTTTTCTAAAAGCTTGTATAATTAAATATATAATATTCTTACTTGACTAATGCAGCTTAGCTCTTGATTCCAGTTATGCAATTATATGTGTATAGTTATGTACTGATTCATTGTATGTAGGATCTAATTTATTCATACTGTCATTCGAAAATTCTATAGAGAAACAATTATTAATCATTAAACTTTTAATGTGTATATATATATATTAATATAATTAATTTTATTCCCTTTGGATTTTATAAAATAATTGCAATATCTGTTTTGTTTTATATTTACTTTGAGAATTAAAAAACAAAACAATTTTGTACTTTTGTTTCTTTATATAAATTTTCTTTTCTGAGATATACCTTTTAATAAATAAATCTTTATAATTATTTTGGCCTTATTTTTTTATTGATTACAATTATTACTAAAAACTGTCTACTTATATAATTTCTTAATACAGGGTGAGGCAATTGTTACTCTCAATGTTAGAACATATTTCATTGTTTTATAATTATGACCCGTGCTTAACTCACTGTTATTGGTTACAATTATTACCATTGGTTCTCCAAATTGTCACCATTAGATTTAATACAACTTTTTGCTCTGGATACACAACACTATTCAGTAAACAGTTCGACATATTTCTACACTGGTGGTTGTAAAGCTTTCTTCAGTTAAATGTCAAAGTTCCAAGATGGTATGAGGCTTATCTTTATAAACCAGATCTTTTAACACCCCCAGAGAAAAGCCTGGGAGAGTCAGGTTTGGAGACTAGGCTGACCATTCGATTGGACCAATTTTTGCCCAATCCAGTGATTTTTCAAATTGACTTTGAGGAAGTTAAAATCTTTCTCAAGTTGTTTAGCAGCAGCACTTACATTTTCATTGCATTTATAGTAATGCTTTAAGCTTCTGCTATTCATTGATCTTTAGTAATTTATTTACAGTCATATTTAATAAATTTCAAAATTGAAATATATTTATTAATAGAAATAAAGATTCAAAGTTGAAAATAAACAATTAGAAATGGAAATAAATATCAAAATAGAAATTTAATTTTTTTGAATTTACGAGCCTTCTTTGAATCTTTGTGCCTTCTATGTAAATCTCAATAATTATTCTCTATGTATATCATTTCGAAAATTGGGAGTAACTTTTGCCTTACTCTATATTTGCAGTCATTTTAAATTTCATTAATTCTTTATTTTTACAAATACATAGTATATTATTGTAGCATGCAGATGATTTCTGTCTAATAAATGTCTAAGGAGTAAATTAATAGGAATGCATTCAAAGTTTGGTTAAATGTATTGCTTTAAAACATTTAGTACAAACACTCAATAATTTGCATGTTGCTTTGCATGGAAAGTAGTTTGTGATATTTCATTTTTAATTGGTAATAAAGAGCAGTGTCCATCGATGTATGTACCTTTATGTATTCCTAAACGTCTCTAAACATCACTTTTAAATAAGCAAGTATGGCATTCACAGTATAACAATTGTTTAATTTTTTATACATTGCAAGTATATACCTATTTTTAATTGGAATCTTTATTGTTTATACAGAAATTCTGATGAAAATCAAAATGGCAAGGCATTTAATACTGTATGTTAATATTGTAAATACCTTATTTGGAACATTAATTGTAATTTTAACATTTGGTTTTATATATTTATAATTTTTATTCTCTATCTACCATAACATTTTCTAATCGTCCATTTTTTGCTTATGATAGTTATGTGTTTTTGTAATGTAATCAAATAAATTGTATACCAAACATATACCAAACCACAAAAATATGTAATCAGTAATTTCCTTTTATGATTATTTACCACCCATATTATATAGTTACTTTACAGATTGTCATATTTATATAATTTGCCTTTTTGTTATTTTCATATACATAACATGGATTGTTTTTTAGGTAACAAAGGCCGAACTTAAAATTATAACTTGTTTGCTTTCACTCGAGAAGAAATATATTCCAGATCTTTCTGTTTTAAATTCTGATTGTTCTGTAAGTTTATTTTTGTTATTACTTTTTTTATTAACAGTTTCATGATAATAAAATATTGCTTCATCTATTTTATTATATATTTTTTTATGAATTATTATATATCTCATTTTATTATGCACTTATTAAAAACGTTTTTTTTTATTTAAAAGAATCCTGAAGATAAAGTTAACATCCAACTTAGAAATGACGCAGTTAAAAACTTACGATTTCTACACAATGGTATTTTCAATGTTTCACATGATGTTTTTCCAATAGCTGTTAATTTAATTGACCGATTTTTGGTGAAAGTCAAGGTATTCATTGCATCGTTTAATTTAAAATGTTGAAGCTACCCAGAACCTAATAATATTCTTTCTTCAATTCATAGGTTAAACCGAAGTATCTTACGTGTGTTACAATTGCTTGCTATAGTCTTTCTATTGAACTCCTGGAGCCGGAGGAAGTAAGTTTTATTCATAATGAAATTTTAATAAGATAAATATTTTGTGTTGGCATAAATAATATAAAATAAGAAGGTTAACTTAGTTCCACAACACATGCAAAATTTATTGCCTGAATTTTCAGTATTGTGTACCTTCCCCGGAGGCTAATAACAAAGTGAAAAATACAGTGACTAATACGTATTTTTCACTTTGTTATTAGCCTCTGAGGAAGATAAACGATACTGAAAATTCATGCAATAAACTTTGCATGTGTTGTGGAACTAAATTAACCTTCTTATTTTAATTATAATGAAATTTGTAGAATATTTTAAATTGTAATAATCATCTTTTTCAAGCTTTCAATGTAACTAAATTGTTTGTAGAAGCGACCGTCTTTGCAGTGTTTGGTGGACATCTCACGCTGTGGTGGTTCAGTCAATGATCTCAAGCGCATGATGCAAATTATTCGAAATAAACTTGACAATGACCTATACTGCCCAACTGCCCTAGATATAGCTCAACTCTTCCTGCAACAGAAGTCCATCCCATTCGACCTGTTTGCTCATTTGGAGATTGCTCTCTGTTCCTCTGAAGTCTACAAATTTCTACCTTCGTGTCTTGCAGTCTCTCTGCTCACTTCGCATGAGGAACTTATTTCTCCAGCTAAGCTGCAGAAGTTTGCAACTTTTTGCGGGGTGAGTATTTAAAATATGAAACATTTAATTATTATTTTTAATAAAAGTATACTTTAATGCTTTATTTAAAAATAATTTTAGTTACATTCGTTAGGTACATAAATTTCAGTTTGGAAATGGCAGCACTTATTTGTAAGGCTCTGATTGTTTTGACGCTATAGAACACATACAAAATTAATATATAATACTCCATATAATATATTTTGCTTATGAATACTGTAGAATTTGTCATTAACGACTTTGCCTATGACACTTTTAATTTGTTCCGGCAGAATTCGTATGTAAAACACACAAACAAGTTCGTCTATAACGACTTCTCTTATAACAACGGATTTTCTATTAAGACACATTTTTAATGTTATATTCCCTTGGAATACAAAATTTGTCTATAATGAGACCAAGGTTGAGGCAACTTTGATTGATCGCTCTTTGTTAAATAAGAAGCAGACTCAGGGTTCCCGCGGTCCTGGAATATCCTGGAAGCCAAAAATTTACTGAAATGTCCTGGAATATTTGTACATATCCTGGAATTTATTTTAACTGTTATCCACATTTTAGCAATGTGGTTCTGCAGATATTGCTGTCTTGAAATCGAATGCTTCGTCAAGGTGTCCTGAACTATTGGAGTTAGGTTCTTGGGGACTCCATACAATGCATGGTGCCTTTGATTGAAAAGCAAGTCCGTGATCTAGAGGAACATAGACAAAAAATAGAAAGCAGCCGATAAAGAAACTAGTGAGATGGCCGCCAAGATAAATTCTCTGTGGAAACTTTTGTAACATTTTGTAATTCGCACTGACAAATCCTTCGAACCTTACTAAGAACAGTTCAATCAATATCAATAATGTACATATAGTTGGTCTCTCTGAAGAAAGTTTTGCACTGACATGTATAATTTGTGTTTTTTTGGTTCAATAAATTTCTGTTTCCAAATAAGAAGAGTCTTATTTAAATCCATTTTGCACTTTTATTTGTTTGTCTTTTTCTGTTTGACATAAATTAAGAAAATTCCGTCCTTCAGTTAATGTGAAAATGTTCTAGAATTTTCAAAAAATGACCCTGAATTTTAAAATTCAAAAACCGCGGTAACCCTTAGACTTCTATCTTTAACTTTTAAAGAAACAGTTGGTAAATGCTTTATGATTTTTTTATACATGTATCGTGGTGATTGAACATTATATAAATTTTATATTATGTATATACTTTTTCGTATACGGTTTCATTTTAAAATGTTTTGATACCATTTTTAATTATATGTACTTGTAGCCTATTTTATATTCTTATTCAGTATACAATATTATGTTCTATACTTATATTTCACTAGCCACTTTATTACTTATGATCATTTTATCTTACCTATCAGTAATACTACTGTATTCATATATTGATATTTACTGTTTTTCTGGCAGTATTTGTGTATGCCCATTATGTGTTTGTTTATTTTATGATTATTAGGCTTTTATTACGAGAAAAATTATATTATTATTTTGTTATACTTTATACATTCTTCAGCAAATATACATACAAATGACCGATACTATTAAAGCATGATGCTTACCAGTTCAGTTAAAACATTTATTATGTAGGAAAATATTCAAATTTGTCCATAGTCTATAATGACACTTTTTAATCCCGCCTTGTAGTGTCGTTATAAGCAGATTCTACTGTATTTTTAATACTTACATTTTTACATATTTTTAATAGTGCATTAGCAGAAACTAAATACTCAAACACACAGTTTTATTAAATAATGTACTCTATGTAAAAAAATTTCAGTCTGTAACTGTAAAGTTCGATTTATGTTTTGGTTCGCTTTATTTCAGTTTAAAGACATTTATTTTATGCAGATACCACATGGACTTTAGATTATTACTAACTAAATCAACTATATAATCATATATGCATGCGGCTTCACTGATGTTATGTCATTTGTAAATATTCTTGATACTCTAGTTTCTGGCCAAAATGACCCAACTGCGATATTTTATCGATTAATGTTGATTGATTTCTGTCACCAATAAATGTGTTGTGTAGTTCATTTACTTCACAATTGTTAATAAAAAATGATTACCCTTAAAGTATAATATATAAAATATATCGGACCAAAGTTAAATTACAGCATCTTTAAAAAAAAATTAAAGTATACTTAAGTATTTATTACCTTCTTTCGAGTTATTTAACATTTATTACGCACTGGGTGTGATTAAATATTATGTTTTACCGACTTTATTTTAAGAATTTTTATATATATTAGTTTGATTTGTATCTGCAAACTTGTTTGTACTTACTAGGTGTGTACTTTAGTTACTTATTCTGTTAAATCGAAGTCTGTTTTTTGTTATTATATTTTACTGATATTACAAATTGTGTTTACTAAATTTAAATTATCAGCCGCTTATGCAGTAATTGTTACTTACATTTTATTTAATTGAAAGTGTATGTATACACTGTAGCTAGTCGACACTCGTGATCATTAAGTATTATTGTTCACGTCTTCAGTGTCTGATTGTACTCTATTCTACTGCGTACATTTAATCGATTTGTATACTTAACACTCAAGTAATTGTTCAAATATTTAGGAATTGTTTATGTTTACATTTGTAATATTAATGCATTTATAGTATACGTAAGTAAAAATCGATTTTGTTTACGATTTTTATCAAGTATTTTTAAATTATATTTGACTAAAAATAAGTTATACTCTTGTGCTTGACAATTATGTCTCATTATAAAATAGTGTATTGTTTGTATTTAGCTGTTAAAGAAAGTGGTATTTTGTTAAAATATCACAATTTTACTTAGCTTAACTTTTCGTTTATTTTATTTTTGATATCATATGTTTATATATAATCTGATTTTTTTTCATTTTCATCAGTGTTAATAAAAATATATTAATATCTGTTTGTTATATATACAATTATGTTTAATGATAAACAGTTGACTAATTAAATTTTTTATATGTTAGATTTATGTATATTATTTATAAATACGTTTATTAATTCGTATATTTTGATTCTTATAACTTGGTAGAGATTTTAGTACACAACTATTATGTTCAATTTTTAGTTCAGCATAGTATATATAAAATTAAAGGTTGCTATTCAGACCGTTGCAAATTCCTTATTTGCAATCTATTTTAGTCGGAATGTCGTCGATGTAATCTCTTTAAATAGTTAAGTATATCGTATAATATATTATGTGCATCAGTTGTTCTCGTTCTCAAATACTTAAACCATTTAACTATAGGCACTGTCAAAGTTTAGTCTTAACTGGTGTTACTTATAGTTACTGACAAAGTAGTTTCGTCTACTGGATTGATGGTTGTCTATGTATGTACTGAGATTTTATGACACATATTGTGTTGTATCATTAATTATACCTATATGTTATGTTCGTGTAATAATTTACGTATTATTATACGTAAGTGTATTAGTTCTTAGATATTTCTGATTTTATTTTAAAATATTTGTTTGGAATTGTTGATGCTTAATTGTTAGTTTTTATGCAATTGTACGTACAATAATGTATTTTCTGTCTTCAGGTTGTTTTAAATTCTCATTTTATTTGAATAATTAATATTTTATTACTTCGACGACATTCCGACTAAAACGATAGCAAATGAAGAATTTGAGAACGTCTGAATAACAACCTTTAGTTAAACTAGTGACTAAAAAGTATACATCAATATCATAGATGTGTAATAAAATCTCTTTCTAGTTTGAAGTATAAGTTAATACAAATTAATAAATGTATCTATAAAATGATATTATCAGTTTAATTTTACATGACCTTATGGTATAATTTCCTAGTAAATCATTACTTTGAATATTGTCCGTTTTGATGTTTATTCACAGTCATGTGCCTTGTACACCAAGAACAATTTCAGAATTATATTAAATTTATATACGTGCAAACTTTTGAATGCAGAGTACATCATGCGGTGATTTTATGTCGTGAGAAACTGGTGTCTAAAAAACTGACTTACTTTTAATGATACTACATTATTAACACTTTTTCTTAACACTTATTTTTTTCCCTTTTAGGTAAACCCTAAGACGTTGACAAGTTGTGTAGAATTTCTAAAGTCTCGCTATGAAAATTTCTATGGCCAACCTCTACCCTCAAGCCGGGATAGTTTGGTGTGGACGGTGTCTAAGCGCACGCTCGCCAACATGACCTCGTCCTCACCTCCTCCGCTTCCCACGATTTTTGAGTACTCCGATATTCCTATGTAAGTCATACATTTTGATCTGCATAAATTTTTCTGTTCCAGTTTTATTTTTTTATACCTACGTCACTCATTTCATGTACTGCACAACTGACTTATAATAAAGTTCTTGGTTTGTGAGTGTTTGAAACTGTTGTTATTAATCATAATACATACATATTATTTTGATTTCTATTTTAACATGGTGCAATTTATACTACTTCCATTCTAATAAAATATTCAACTATTACATAAATAGTACATTTTAAATGATAGATTTATACAATCAAATTACGTCCAGTTTTAAATGTGCTATTGGAAAGAAACGCATTATATATTTTACCGTTTAATTTGCTTATCAGTTACTGTGTTAACAGATAATTTCACAATGAGTCATCTTATGGAAATTAGTAAGATTTATTTTATTCGCAAATAATTTAGTATACATTGGTAATTTAACTGTTAAACACCATAAACTCATAAATACTTGAATCTAGTATTATATATATGTAAATTTAATATACTTTGGCATATAAGTTATTTAAGAACATCGTAACTATTGCTGATTATTATTATTATCTCGCCGCAATATTGCTTACCTAGATCTTATTGTAAATTGTTCTAGCACTTAATATTGTCATTTTATTTCATATTTATGAATTAATTAGATTACGTTGTATGTAAATTAGTTGTATAAAAATATTTAATATCAGACAATTTTGTTTAGCGGAGAATACTATTTTTACCACTTTAATATGATTGTTGTGGTTATATTGTGGAGTAAAATATCTTTTAAACATATTTTCTGTTATATTAGAACTGTGTTAGCATTGGTATATTTATATTGTTATGATATCTGCAATAGTTTTTGCTTTTATAATTCCACGTTTATAAACTTAAAATCTCACGGATATCAATCAATTAATATAATATCACTTGGTTTTTAGTTACAAATAAATTTAATGATTTGAAACTTCTGTTTTAATAGCAGTTTTTCTCTCTATTTTCAGAACCTCTCGTTGATGCTCCCGTAATCTTCTCAGCATGATTGAATCTAATTTTGTGTTTTACTGTATTTTAAAAGCCAATCTCAAAACAGAAAAAAATATCTGTATTATTTTTACAATTAATCTGTTAATTTTAAATTGTCGTTTGTTTCTCTTTACTCGATGTGTTATTTATTTTCTATAATGTAAGCCTCTTTGCATTATAGTGTTACAGTACCAAACTGCTATATTATTTATTTTGTGAACCTGTCATTAATATGTCTGTATTGCTCCCTTCCCCGTAATATTGTGGGAAATGATTTTATTTAATCCATCGGTGTTTTTTACTTGGACATAATTGCCAGCGGATATTACTGTAATCGTATTAATTATTACCATTCTATTTATTTTCTATACTAGCTTAATTTATTATTTGTTCCCATACATATTGAGAGAATATCATCGTGGTGATAAGTTAAGTTAAATTAAGATTTTGCTTATTTAGAAGTTGTTAAGTTAATTGACATATTATATTGTCCCAGATTTCCTTCTATAGCGCTGTGTTCTATATTTATCTAATTCTACTTAGTATAGAATGTCATTTCTTTTTGATATTCGATTAGGTATATATGTTATAATTGTATACTACATTTCCTTACTAACATTTTATGGCCCCTTACCCCGATAAAATGATTTTATATGTCTTTCACCACAGTCAAAACAAACAAAAAAATGGGACTGGAAAATGCATTTAAAATGGGATGTTTCATGGACGACTAATTATTGTACTTGTTTAGAGCTATCACTGACTGAATACTCGCTGACAGTTTTTCCTGCATCCATTAATTTATCTTCGTCCACTTTAATTAAACAACCTATCTAATAAGTACATACATTTGATTGTTATAGATACCTGCTGAAGGCGTCGCTATTGACTTTGTGCTCTTTTTTATCGCAGGCTATATTCAGTTTGATCTACACTATAGAATAATTAGTGTTGCTATTGTGTCTACACATATACTATATTATCTTTATCTATTTTGTCTTGATGTGTTGTATTCTATATTCAGCGATGGTGCCCATGTGTGAAGGTTTTATTTTAGAAAGTGTTAGTAAACTCAGGTTTATTTACCGATTTATTATCCTAAGAATAAGACATTGTGAATACAGACTTTATACTTTGTGTTATATTATATTGTGCTTATTGGTGGGGTTTCTGGGATAATGATTTAATTGAAATATGGCAAAATTATAAACTATTAATGATGTTACTAGAAAAAGTGAAATGCATTTTGCTACAATTCGGTATAGGAACAATTTTGAACCCATTTTAAAATCTCATTTAAATTTATAATGCATTTGACATGGCATAATTAGCTGGCCCAATATTTGATCTTACAAAATATGCAATTTTAAAGTCTTAGCTGTCTATTTGATCGTGAAAATCTATGTTATACATAGTATACGTGTACATATTTCATTTATATTAAGTCTACTAAAGATTTATGTATTTATTTTGTAAATATGTAACCTAGACAATTTCATTCGATTTCTAATGATAAAATATAGCATTAAATTTGCTGACAACTAATTATTGCGGAACTTCTAATGAATTTTACAGCATAACTGGTTATTCATATACAGTATTTAATACATTTTATCATAATAAGTTAATCGTTTTTACACTACTTATTAGTAACATACTTTTATATTATAAATATACGTTTTAATTTTTATAATTTACTTTAGTGACCGACTGATATTTTTATGATTGCAATATCTAACATACGGCAGAAATAAAATTTTGACTAGTTAGAGATTATATGGGCCATTCAAGTAATACGTACGCAAAATTTTGATCATCAATTTAAACCCCTCCCCCCCCCCCTGTACGCATTGTCTAGACTCCCTGTACGCTAGTAGGCATTTCGCAATATTAGATATATAATAATGTACGCGAATTTTGAATAATGTATATGAAATCTCATTGTGCATTATTAAATGTTATATTAATAGTTTATGATAAAGTTAATATAACAAACTATTGCTATTTAGCTTCCATGTTTTCATTAGAATCAAATGTAGAAATGATAGAATAA
>JAYRBW010153909.1:0-14118 GCA_036023295.1 Invenusta paracnida | reverse complement strand
ACGGAGCAAGTCAAACAGATTGAAAAAAGGATGAAAAGCAGAATGCGCATACTAAGAGCAACGGCGCATAAGAAATGGGGATGCCGTAATGAGGGCCTGAGAGCATTATATATTGGAGACATCCGACGACTACGCAGCAGCAGGATGGCAAGCCGGACTCAGTGACACCAACATAGAGACTAGAGAGAGCACAAAACTCAGCAGCCAGGCTAATAACAGGATGCCACAGCAGCACACCCATTGGACCACGTATCCATGAAGCAAATCGTGTGCCGCTAAAAGAAAGAAGAGACATGCACGCTGGAGTAGCTTACCAAAAATTTATCAGAAACGACATATCGCAGTAAAAAAACAGTAGTGCCCAAGAACAAAAGAGATCAAAAAGGAAGGAACTGAAGAACAAAAGCAAGAAGAATTACATCGGAAGCCGAATTAGACCAACTCTCCATCGAAAAGATACTCCACTACCCCACAATTACACCATAAAAACACCCTGACACGTCTAGACTTACAACGAAGACGGAACTTTACGAGCATGTAGCAAAAAGGAACCAACAGAAAAACTCTTCGAATGTTCGAAAAAGACCCTTGAAAGACTGGACTTGGAAAGCGCAGAAATAGTGGCATGGACAGACGGCTCGGTAGGAGAAGATCAAAGAGAAGGAGGAAGTGGAGCAAAATTAGACTTCAACAAAAACAGAGAAAAATACCAAAAATAATTGAAGTCCCCAGCTGGAAAGTTCTCATCCAGCTTCATCGCCGAAATGAGAGCGCTGGAAATGGTTACAGAATATGTGAAAAACAGCCCCAGCAAATGGAAAAAGATAATTATTCTTACGGAAAGCAAGAGTTCCATCCAGCAAATTGAAAGGGGGGCACAAGGCCAAAAATAAAAACTAGGAGACCGCATCTGGACGAATACTGCCTCCATCTTGAGCAACAACCCAGAGAGCAGCATGCATTTCCAATGGATTCCCAGCCACGTAGGGACACCCGGAAACGAAGATGCAAATAGGTTGGCGAAAGAAGCGACGCAGATGGACCAACAAACTGCGAAGATCAATTTTAAAAAAGCCAAAAACTGTAAAGAGAAAGTGGAAAGGCAGATGCACCCATCCGGAATACGACAACTGGAAGCAAACAAGGACGGAAGGAGCATGTCCAGACACGAACGGACGACTCTGGCTCCGCTGCGAACTGGCCACTCGTTGCTCCTTAAAGCCTACAGACACAGGATTAGCCTGGAAGAGTCTCCCACCTGTGAAGAATGTGGCCTTTGAGAGGAAACGACGAGCCACTTCCTTATGGAATACGACAGGTGGAGGAAAAAGCGTGAAACTTGCTTTGGATGCCCTGAACCAACTCTAGAAGACCTAACCAGCACGCGGATGTTGGATTTCCTACAGAACACCGGTCGCTTCGGCCGGCGAGTATGAGCCCCGGCTCGCACGGGATGATTTCATAACAACAACAGAACAAAGACCCTCTCTCCTTCCTGGGTAAATTTTTTTGAAGGCCGATTTGAACTAAGTCAAGGTCATTTCCGATTAATTCAAGGTCGATGAGTTCGATATTTCCACTTAAAAATTGATCAGAGGTACCCTAATGGTAGTAATCAATCATTCAAGTACATTTTATTGATTTTTATAACCTTACTTATTTAAATCGGTATATGTACGCTCACAATACTGTCAATAGCCACAGAATTTTCCTGTAAAACCAACGGGTTTGAATTACGCGCGAAAGTATTTTGTTTTAATAACCAATCTTTAAAATTCCCACGCATTTTCAAATATAATTTTCGCGCAATTGCTTGAATGTTAGTAAGGGCTGCATTGTGTATTATAAAAATCAATCAATATACTTGATTGATCAATTACTACAATTAGGGTACCTCTGATCAATTTGTAAGTATGTAAATCGAACTCAGCGACCTTGTCTTACTGGGAATAGCCGTTGAAATCAACCTGATCGGACATTGAATGGCTGCAGTACAGCGTATTCGAAAAATCAATAAAATGAACTTGAATGATTGATCAATTACTACCATTAGAGTACCTCTAATCAATTTGTAAGTTGGCAAATCGAACTCAGCGACCTTGTCTTAGTGGTATTAGCCGTTGAAATCAACTTGATCGGACATTGAATGGCTGCAGTACAGCGTATTAGAAAAATCAATAAAATGAACTTGAATGATTGATTACTACCATTAGGGTACCTCTGATCAATTTGTAAGTGGGTAAATCTACGACCTTGAATTAATCGGAAACGACCTTGACCTAGTTCAAATCGGCCGACAAAAAATTTACCCATTGAGGGGGAGGGTTCTTTGTTCTCGTCCTCTTCCTACTCATACTACTAACATGATATTTTACTTACATTTTATAATATATTAGATTCGTATTTTATCGTATTTGTTTGAATTCATTTCGATTACTACAATTTACTTAACACTTGATTTATATTAGTAACTACTATCAGATCTATTTTCTAATATATTAATTTAACAAAGTCCCATCTTATAAGGTTTTTATTGTTATTATTCTTCATTTTATCTATGTTTAGGTGATTCGTAATACGATGTACTAGATGTGTAATTTAATACTGTCAAAAAGGATTTAAATAATTTTTCTTTTACTAAAAATCTCACAGCTTAGTCTTAATCTTTTCTAGTTAACACCTTCGAAACCCAAAACAACGAAATATTTTCAAATGATAACTACCTTGTTCGCATATCTCTCCTTTTGAATTGTTCGCGTGCACATGCTGTGAATCTGTACTGTCTCCCTGTTCTATTTGTGTCGTTATGTCGTAATTCCCAACCCTTATCACAGTTGACGGATATCCTCCAAATGTCAGGAGTACAGAGCTTACTCTCTACTTTAGCATTCATAGCAGCAGGTAGTAAATTGTTCTTGAAGACTTTAGATTCAATTTTATTTCAGCATAGTATTATACATATTATTATAATTCACTATTAGCCAAAGAATGGGAATAATTACAAAAATTATAAAACTGCATGTGTGTGTGTGTGAGATACTGTCAATTGAGACAGGGCAAAATATCTAATTGGCAGTTGCTTTTCCCCTTATTTCAACCTTACATGCCCGGGTAGACATTTTTCATTCCTTAAAAAAATGAATTCAGCGTATTATTATTATTCATTTTCATATGTCTGTCTGTGTGTATCTTATATGACATATTCTCAGTGTCTACGCAATTGAAAAGTTGTACCCGTGTATACCTGTAACCCTGCTGTACCCCAAGGCAGCATCTATCGTACGTGCAGTATACTGCCTACCGGATATAACTGACATGGTCTCTAAAAATTGGTATTATATTTTTTTGAATATACGTGCCTAGAAAGGATGTGTTTCTGCTTACCAAGAAGAGGTTGACTTAACCTACCTCCCCATTGTCGAATGAATGGTACGAAACTTGTGGGTATAAATTGTATTTACATAAAATAATTGTGATATTTCAATTATTTTCCTAACCGATATACAAGCTATTTTTCTTAACCGGCTTTTATCTCCGTGGTGCAATGTGTATATTGAATACAAATGCAATAGCAATATTAAAAGTAGATTGTATTAAAATTTATTGATTTTTCTATTTTCAATCCTGAATAGTTTTTATTTTTTAATCTTAAAATAATATAAATAGGTATTTTTATATTAACGTTTAACCTCAGCACTTATAATTGTAAAGCATACAGGTTTTGTGAACAATGGATGCATAAAATTCAAAATGCTCAATCAATATAATGAAAAAACTATTTAAATTTAGAAAAAAGTTTTTATACATATAACAAACTTTATTAAATGTATTACTTAAATATTTGTTATGCCTTAATAACATATAGTTTTAATCTTTCTAATTGTTTAAATGAAATTAATTAATTTAATTTTATGTTAGATGTAAAAAAACTGCATCTATATTTTCAAACGTTCTTTATAATCGTTATTGAATATAGAATAATAATTTATTGAAGTTTAATAATATTGAAACTTTGATGTTGCATGATACGCCAGTATAGCTTTTCTACTCTTTTTATTGGCTCAGTTAGCAGTTAGGGGCTCCCCTTTGAATTTAAAGGTAGACGAACTAATAGTTATTATGTGGAAGTGCTGATGACGAAGTTAATTAACCTTGATTAATCAAGCATTTATCTCCTTAATTCTTCTCTTCGTAGCCGAAGATACGTACGCTTGATCAGCTGAAAATTGGGCAGTTAGTAGTAATAGGATCCTGATTTATTCCCACACGCATTCTACCCCCTTCCTAGTTTTCAATCAATTTATTAGGCGATCAAAATCAACTACTGTTTGTTTAAATTTCTTTAAGATAATATACTGGCCTAATGCTTATATTTGAATATATTGTTTGTTATAATTGATGCAAAAATTGTCAAGTGTTAACTTCTACTAACAGTTAATATATAATAATATAAAGCTGTCATTCATTCTTTTCGAATCAATTGGATAGTTTATTATCGATTGATGTTCTATTGTCTTCATTAATTCAAACTAACGTTTAGATATTAGCATTTAGAAATGTTATGCAGTTATAGTATGGTATGGGGTTATGGGTTTAATGTGGGCCCCTTTAAGACACTGTAAATTTCTATGTCAAATTTCTTATATTCGCCATAAGCTTTCCAAATAATTTCCGCGGAATATTTTGTTCTGTTAAACATATTTTCAAATACTGTAGATATATTCGAATCAATAATATTATGAAACTTTATTTAGACTTAATATTTCATAATTTAAAACTGTGTTTCTCTAATTAACAGCTCCCTCAAGAATTAACTACCGTGATAAGCAAGAGAGCCATACCCTTTCCTACAGCATGGACTACTCCAAAACCGGAGGTCGAACCGGCACATTGCCTGCGAGTCTTGCAAGTAAGATTTGTGATATCTGCTCTTTTTTATCGTCTGTACATTATACTATTTTATTATCATTGTAATTTATGAAGTATTGTAAAAAAATTGTAATTATTTTTACTCAATAAAATAGTTTGAAATCATTTTAAACGAAGTATAGTAATTACGTAAAATGTATATTAATATTTAATGTTACGGTTATATTTATATACTTTTATTATTACGTAATAATAATAAATTAATGTTTGAATTTGCTTCTCTATTACTGCAATGTATGTTATATAACCATACTTATATAACATAAATAATTAATTAAATTGAACAGGGTATTCTCCAAAAAGATTAACATCATTTTAAAATTACTCTTAATTTATTTTACCGAGCTTTTACGTTTATAAGTTGTATTTTGGGAGATATGGGTGATTTTTTCCTGAATGTTGCATCAACCTAGCTCAACTATGACTACAGAATTTAGTAATGACCAGATGGATATCTCTCTCAAAGAAAAGAAAACACAATTTGGAAAAATGCAGTATAGCAGAATGCGCGGAAAATCATCAGCTTAATATGGTTTTCTGGTTTCTTAAATAATAAATTCGTAATTTCCAGTGAATTACCTACCAACACATTTAAAACATTGTAATATAGCGGTGGCCATATTGATTTTTCTGATTTGGTTTCAATGTTAATGTATAGCGCTTACTGGAAGATATCCATCTGGTCATTTATTATAGTATCTGTTACCATGATACTCAATGGAGCAGCAGAAAAAATTTCGAAATTTTATGGAATTATTCATACGTACATGCTCAGAGAAAATACAGGATACACGTTGATGTTCAAGATGTCTCATCTATACCAGTAATCAATAAAATTGTTTAAAAATTTCAAATTCATGAAACATAGTGAAATTTCGAAATCAGTTCGTACTGAAGAAAACATGAAGTCGATCTGTGAGTGAGTCAGCGTTAAGAAGTCCAAAAAATTTCGTCGATAATACCAAAGCTCTGCTAATCCCAATATGATGGAGGACAATGAAGAATGGATTAAAAACGTTTGATTCTCAGATAAGGTACATGTTAATTTTGACAGTGTGGTGAACTGTTAGAACTTGCTTTTGGCGCACAAATCCTCCAGTAGTCTACAGCTTTACTCTGAATTTAAGGGAATGCATTGACTTCTATAGCCTTCATAATGCATGTCATTCACATCATACTGTCCAATAATATTAATGATTTTGTCCTAATTCCAACTGTAAATATAATTCTAATGTTGTGTTTTTGTATACAAATTTGACAACTCTGTGTTGATTCATTTTGTACAATCGTAAAATGAATTAAATTAAATTGAATAAATTGAGTGAATTGATATGCCAAAAAGGACGTGAACCTAAAAGTTTATGGTTTAATCCAAATTTTCGTGCATATTGACTATTAATGTAAAGATATGTTTTAGATCGAAAGTTATGCTGTATATCAATATTTCCTTTTTAGATACTAAGGTTGAAAAAATATTATACACGGAACGATATTATTATAGCCTAACATTATTTTCATTCAATTCTGAACTTCTCTTGGAGAAATATTACATGCAACACAATAAGATGGCTTAAATATTGCCAAACCTGATCACGATGTAAAACATTGGTCTGATCTCTTTATGCGTATCTAATTATTATATCCATGTCGAACCCAGATGTGAATTCGAGCAAACAGGCTTCCGTTGTTAGTCCACACAGACACTCGAGGACTCAGTATCCAGGTACCCACATGATTGTCCCTCTTTCCCAGTATTAACTTTACGTTCGTTCATTTATTTTTTGACTGTTAAATAATTTTATTTGTATCGTTGCATGATACACGCATATCTAATTTATATTCGCATATTACTATAACTGACAACCCATTATACGTGCATTTAAGTTGTGTCACAACTCATTTTTATATCCATCTCTTGTGTGAAATACTTCTTTGTCTGTGTTATGACATCAATCAATCAATGTTTATATTGTAAAAGTTTTTCTGTAGTTTGTTTACTTTGTTGTGATTCTTCTAAACTTCATTCATCTAAAAAGTTTTTTCGTGCTGTTTAATGTCTCATGTGGAAGCTTTGTCATATACTGCCTAGGAAATAATTTTAATATTAAGTTATATTAGAATTTAGATTTTACTTAATTCTAGGATTTTTTTAGTAGACAAATTATTTTGCTATATAGATTTTTAATTCGATTTTTTTCGTTTATTTAATATAGCTTTCTACATATTTCTTTAGAATAAAGCAGCTGTAAATAAAAGATCGAATAGAACGAAAGGGAAAATAAATAATATGTGCATTGCTAATAATGTATAGAAATTTAATACATAAAGCAATATTATTATGAAAAGTTGTACTACACAATTGAAGAAGTGGTTGTTGTAAATTTTCATAGATTTAAATTATAACTTTTTCATATATACCTAATTATTACATAGATTAAATAATACTAGCATCCCGGTTATGTTTTCCTCTTACAAAAAAACGATCATTATAGATGCATGATGCAATCAGTAATGCTTGTTTTGATATATATTTTTAGATTTTAAATATGTACCATTATATTTTTATTCATTTCCAAGGTATAGTTAAAATTAATATTGTGCTATATTATAAATTTTTTATAGTTTTCATAATTCTTAATAAAAACACTTGTGAACTTTTGTTTAGTTTGATTAATTTTTATGTTTCAAAAGATTATTGTATTAGCGGTTTTTATTTTAATTGAAAGTTATTTTTTATATTTTATCATCTATATATAGTTTTTTATTTTACTATAGGCAGTTATACTAGTTTTGTTAATATATACCAAACAAGTTTAACAAATTAGTTTTAGTTGTAATACATATTCCCCAGTGAATATTTAAGACAATAAATTGTGTTTAAACACAATTTTGCTTTGTATTTGTAATACTTATATATTGTATAATATAGTTTCTAAATTTAGTTATAATCTTTTGAATAAAAATAAATAAATTTCTTAGATACTTAGTAAGCATTTTGTTTTTAAAATCAGGAAAAATATTTCTTTTGAAATATGCCATATAACTCATGATGTAATTTAGCATTAATACCTGCATTTTTGGAGTTATAAGGTATTCCGTGTTCTTATATTTATCTAATGATATGCTTTATTTATTTTTTGTATATTTATGCCAAAAATCTATTATATATTTAGTTAGAACTAATCTATTTTCTACTTGATGTATGCCGCTTTTCTTGTTTTATTATGTGAAAAAACGGATGAATTTGATTAATTATTTATCAAATAGCTCTCTGCAGTTGTTATAATAACAATTTTATTCGTATGTGCATACGTATGTTAATTTGTGGCGCCGTACTTCATTTTAATATCAAATAAAGCTAATGGCACTTCTATAACAAGGCAAACTCTGACGATGTCAAAATTTTGTAATACTTTTACAAAATCAAAAAAAAGGTTTTTGAGAAGAATCACACAACATAATTTTGAAATCTATTCAAAAGATTTCAGAATTATGTTCCGTGATTCTTCTCAAAAACCTTTCGTTTATTTTTTTACCGTAAGATGCTCATATTTAACGCACTACTGTAATGTTGCAATTATAATGAAACAAAGAAATTTGTTTGTCATAAATAACAAACGTTAAATGTCGTTAATATCAAAATTATAATGAATTTATATACATATATCGAATTAGAAATGAAATAGGTAAAAAAATACTTATCTAAAAGATAAATAAATGTATTCTTTAAAAAATTATCGTTTTATTGTGTAATACTTGGTATCTATTTGTATATATCTTACAATAACCAAGACTTTATTATATTTTAAACTTAGTAATCCTTTAACAGTGACTCCAAACATAGAGTGTATATATTAAAACACCTAGTAACATTTTTATTTTGAGTACAATTCATATCACTGTTTTCTTAACATTCGTTTTGAAATTTGCGCTTTTACTGTGATTTATATCTCACTTGTAAATAATTGTCAATAATAAATAATACATTGGGGTATTTCATTTACTATTAGATATAAAATAGAAATTCTTTGGGAACCCATTAAAATAACTAATTCTATTAGTTTATTTAGTATATTAGTTAAATATGCATTGTAACTAGAGGTACAGCTTAAAGAAGTAAATATTAATATAATTTGGTTTGACTTACTGGAATTTGAAAAAATGTACATCATTTTATATTTTAAACAAATTTTTATCATAGCTATTTGACAAATAAGCACTCAGACTTTACTTTCATTTATTTAAATTATTTTTTCTATTTTGAAATTAGAGTTTCCTTGTTTGTTCTTGTCGCTGTATTTTCAATTCGATATTTGAGTACTTAGTGTATCTTCTCACTCATAACAGAGCAAGCATTTTTTCTAGTTGGAAGAATAATTCCACTACACTGCCTCTGTGTCTCATTTGATTAGTAAATCTACACTCGCCATCTTCATCGTCAGTCGTTCTAATTTGTGCTCTGCGTGAAATCATGTTTCAAACACTCCCCGCTTAGGAAAGATTGCGGCCATAATATAAAATGCTCTTCGTATAGAGCGGCGCGCGACTTGAGTGAACATTTTCAAATTTTGTCAAATCGCTGTTTGCTTTAATCGCAAGTTTTTAGTCTTTTTTTCTTTCTATCATAACTTGTTTCCTTTCATAACGGACTATTGAGACGGCAAAAGAGTGTTGCATCTGTTTATACAGTACAGTACAATGCTCCGTTATAAAGTCAATGCTCTTGTTACTATTACTACTTTCTACCCTGGTATTTGTTATAGCTCCACGGGCAGGCTATACTCAAGGTCTTCTTCAAGCAAACAGATCTGTGAGTCTACCGCGTCCCACCGTGAGCTACCAAAACCCAACATTATCGATCGACAAGCGAGTATCTACCGAACTTGATGACAACAGCTCTCAAAGTTTGCTTTATATTTTTATATACAGTTAAATTTGTATACTACTCTTTATAATTTTGTAAGTAGTAGAAACAAAAGTTGTTATATATTGTATTTATTTTATTTATAATTTTTAGGAAAAATAAGATACCTTTCCTCAATTAGTATTTGTTCAATTTATTAGCTTCAAACCGTTAAACTTCAATGTCAGTCTTTAACGATTTAATTTTTAAAATATTAATAAAACATTTTAAATTAAAACTTAGTTTCATCGTTTATTTCCAACAATGATCTTATAAATTAGTTTTTACCATAGAAATTAATAAATATATACAAAGTATATAATGTAAAACACATATCTATAGTTTTTAGATAATATTTTGTATTCAATCATTAATAATGTTAATCATATATTTTATATAATAATAATTGTTCAATTTTTAACTTTAATGCAATATTTAGTATCGTCTTTATTCACTAATGACAATACATAAAAATAATAAGTTTGGTATAGATAGCTTAAATATACAATTTTAAGATTAATTGAAGTAAAAAACAAATATGTGTAAGTGCACAAACTCTCATCTTAAACTTATTTATTCGTTTTTTGCTTTAGTCAATTAAATTTATTAATAAAAAGAAAAATATAGTTGGAATTTCATCTTGTATTTTAACATTTAGTAAAGAACTAATTGTTTTATATTTATAAGAATTCGGGTCATTCGTGTTTCTTGTTTACTAATAAAACTAAACACCATACCATCCTTTTCTTGGTTGTCCTGGATTCTAGTGAACACCTCTGTGATGTCAACCACAGACGGTGGTGTTCAGTCTGCAGACGAGTCTGGAGATCGGCGACAAGGGGGTGATACGGTGTTGCCAAGACGGCGCCGAGAGCGTCATTACGACCTTGAGATGTCCTATCCAACTGTGCAGAGTTGGTTACGGCCCAGTGCCTTCTTCTCTGGCAAGCCCAAGACGCCTTCCAAGGTATGTAGTGAGTCGGTACTGCTTGCTTCCATTACTGGTCATAGCTCTTACTTTATTCTATTTCCGATAGTATCACAACGTGAAACGCTTTGGATTCTTTTTGCTGTTTAATTTTCTACCCTTCTGGTCACTGGGTTTTAGCCAGGTTCTTTCTGTTAATTCGTTAAATTTTGTTTGAAATTTTATTTTTAACTAAAAATATTGTTTCTTGTAAGTTGATATTTGGATTAATTAGTTTCAAATTATTTATACAAAGTAACTATGGTATATAAAAAATTTACCGTGTTAAATAACTTTTAAGTCGATTACGCATAATGAATAATTGTGACCTTATTATTATATTATAATATGTATGTTGTAAATTATTAAATCTATTTTTCAAACATATTTCGATTAATGTATCTAGTTATGTTTATTATGATCAGCGGTATTTCAATCTTTACATTTATAAAAAATAATATTTTTTATTATATACCATATTTATTATTATTCTACTTTCCGTTCATTCTACCTTGTGTTTTAGACTTACCCCTATGAAAAGCTCAAAATAACAGGATTTCAGGTGCCAAAAGATGCAGATAGGGATCGATTAGAGGTAAGTAAGGGAACACTATTTTACATCACTCCATTTACTTTAAGAATATTACACATTTTAACTGAGAACTGTAGGTCATGTGAGAAACTACAATGCATTGCCTATCAAAATGGTAACTGTTTGAAATAATACGTTAAATGTAATTTTTATATTTTTACAAACTGGGTGTTCTAAAGAATTTAATTCAGTTCTTAAATTTATGCATATGATTAACGTATTGTATGTTTATATTAAATTTTAAAAAATGCCTAGGTATCCGATTTATGAAATTGAAGTACATAATATATGATATTAGGAACTATTCAATATACATATATACTGTTCAATACACTTAAAATTTGAATATATTACTTGAATATACATACTTGAATATATACAATAGATTTGACATAAATATTCTTGAATTTTCATAATATACATATTTTGTTTTGGCGATTGCTATAAAAAAAATCACTTCAGTTTCACGCATCTTTTGTAACAGGGCAATTATTTAAGTACGAACACGTTTATTGTTTTTTGCACTGCTACTCAAATTTTATCACTATAATTTTTCACATATATCTAGACTTGTTATTGGGATGTGAAACAGCAAGTTAATATATTTTATTAACTTACTGTATTTAGCATTTATTATGCAATTGTTTTTAGTTGTTCTGGATATGGATCCTCAATAATAGACAAATACTTTAATGAAATTCTTAGCTAGTCTGTTCTTATAATACAGGGTAAAATACATTCACGTTTTTGGATATATATCTATATATAAATCTTAATTAATAGTTGCCATAGGTTTAAACTAATCCATCGATGATTATCTCAATGCTCCAGCGCAAATCAGAAAGCCAAATTGTTAAAGCCAGGATATGTATCGGGGATCGTAACTTGGTACCTTCAGTTTTGAAGGCAGGACTATATACATATATCCTAGCAAAGCGTGAATGCAATATACCCTATATTATAATTAAAGTAGCAGGATAAGCCACCTATATATATTATTTATAAAACTGTTATAATCTCAGTTCTTCTAGCATAATTTTGTTTTGTTTTTATAGCGTTTACTTTTTACGGAGTTCAATAACTTGCAGAAAATAGTATTATAAATTACGATAAATAATAATAATCAAACATGACGAATTAAAAAGTGTCAAGTCATTGACAGCCTATATTTTTATACTGTAAGTAAGGTTAATCAATAGATAGTTATGGTTTAATATTGTGAACACAAATCTTTTTATTACTATTCTCTATTGTTAACATTACTTTTATTGAAAATAGAAAAACTAACAGCTGAAAAACATTTTGAATATTTTAAAACGTTTGAAAATATAATGTTTCTACAGTCACATTTTTTAATTCAAATAATTTTCTCTACACACTTTTTTATTAATCTTCAGATTTGAAAAAGACTCTAAAATCGAATGTTTATATACAAATAATGTAATAGATTATTATATTTTATATTACTAAAATTGAAACGAAAGAATGACTATAAATAAGTAAATCACTATAATCTGTAATTTTATATAAAGGGCCTTACATGAATTAGGATATGATTGAGTAGTGTAACTGTAATATGTTGATCACAAGCATTCTTCAAGTAAATCACACCAAAAATATATTCCAAGAAAATGAAAATTCAACAAGTTATTTATTTATAAATATAAGTATGATTAATTTCTTGTTATTTCAAAATGTTTTTGTATAATGGGGACAAAAATTCAATAATTAAGGGTCTAAGTTTTCCTTTTGTTTGTATTGATCCAAATAAGATATATCTGCCATGTTCTGATATAATGTAAATATCGGGTGTCGAGATCAATGTTTTAAATCGCCAAAGTTATATAATCTATATTACCTTACTCGATTATCTATTATAATTGTTTATTTTATATCTAGTTTCCTCCCGTAGGAAGAATTTGATACCCTTTTTTCTAAATATACACTTATATTTTGTTATCTAAAAGTTGTTAATCTGAATTAAAACTTTCTATGCATTTAAAATCTTTTCGAAGTTTAGCTTGGTTTAAAATATTATAAAGTTTCAAGTTTCATAATTTAATATAATTTAAAACTGTCGACTATTTGTCTCTCAGTCTTATTCTTGCCGCTCATCCCATCAATGGAATTTCCTGCTTAAATGTTCAAATTACATAAGTCAATATTGACTTGTCACCATAGATATTTGTTTTACTTTATGTACATATGTAGATGAGCTAGCTGAAAAATTACGTAACAGTTTGAAGAAGTAAGATTGTGGTCAAAAATAAAGATCCTTTCCAGATTTTTAATTACAACGATATAACAGACTTGTAAAACTACATTATTGATATTTTTTCTATTATAATATATAAATGAGCTGGTATATACTTAATTTTTCGAAATAATAATGTTTACCATAATCGCAAAATGCACAACATTTTCAATGGAAGTATTTTAGATTGCCATTCTATGTATATATTGATTAATTTCATGTCACCAATTGAATTTCATGATTTAAATGGGTTATCACATAATGTGATTTCGGTTCTGTTTTTGTAGGTGTTGATCGTTAAGAGTTTTTATTTAAATAAATAATATTATAATATAATTACTTATGATATGTAGTTGATAATAATTAGTCAATTGTATATATGTCAGTGTTGCCACAATCTGCGTTTTTAACGCAGCTGCGTTTTTTTTACAAAAGCTGCGTTTTTGCGTTATTTTTTGTGTATTTTTGATTTT
>JAYRBW010153908.1:0-35808 GCA_036023295.1 Invenusta paracnida | reverse complement strand
TTTCCGTTGTATATATCTATTTTTATGACATTATTCACTCATTAATATTATTACTATTACTATTAATTACTTATTATTTATCACTACCAAATACTCTATGCCTGCATACTGATTGTATATATTTACCGAAATATACGCTTACTTACTTACTTAAACAATTAGTGCAATCTACAAAATTATCATTTTATCTGGTACGACTTTCATTACAGGGGCGTAACTCTCTGAGGGGGGCGTCAAAGTTTAGTTGTCAGTTTTTGGGCACGCTAACTGAATGTGTGTAGCTGCCAATAGTTCATTAACCACATGAAATCCACAGCACTCTTGGAAAGCCATGCTATTTCTTTGTATATATGTTGAGCATCTGGAATGCGTATACAATGTTGTTTAGGTCTGGTGATGATTGTCATAGAAACACGACGAATCAATTTAGACATGGTTCACTTTGTTCGATCAACGATGATTGTGTTATCTATGACACGTTGATAAGATCCACAAGCGTAAATCTCAATACATAATTGTTAAATTGAAGTGGGAGATTGATTTTGCCGAGTAGGATGTCGTAAGTCGTCCAATAGAGTAGGTATAATATAATAATGTTAACCAAGGTATTCTTCTAAAATCGATATCCTACTCTAATTTCCTTTACATTATAAAATTACCAGGGATTAAGTCTGACACGTAATAACAGTCTTTCATTTCTAAGATGAATGAAATAAAACAAATAAACATGATCATACTCCATTCTTCATGTTATTGTTTTATTAGAATGTTTAAAATTATATTCCACAAATATTGAATACGCCTAAACCGTTTATTGAAATATATTGCACATAAATATCGAAAAAAATGCACAAAAAAATATAGAAAGAAATAGATTGGCCAATAAAAAGAACAACCATGGTCAATTTAATAAATGACCAACCTGATTTCGTCTATTGTAAAAAAACAATGTTATAAACTAAACACGCAAGTAAGCTAATTTAAATTTTATTTGTTTTACAAAATATTATATAATTAAATAGCACTCCTTTCATACGTTAAAGAAATTGTAATTTTATCTAATATTGACTTAACCAAAACTATTAAAATACCGAATGATAAAAAAAACTAGATACCCCTAGTCGAAAAATGCGTACCTTGAGTCCAGTTAAAAGATCACAAATTCGGTCGTGGTCGAGGTGTTTAAATCTGCAAATTATTTTGATCACACCAAAAAAATTAGACTAGAATTTTCGACCATGGTTGTTGTAAAAAAATTCCGACCGGCTTTTCATCACCTCAACAAATGTGTGCCAAAATTTGTTATAATATATTTAAAGAAATAATTATTTTTCGTTTCAAAAATATTTCATTTTATGTAACTAAAATGTATAAATATCATTTTAATTAAAACGACAATGACGAAGCTGCTATATTGACCAAATTTAGAAATTGAAAGAAATATGGTATTTGTTTAATATAATATGCAAATAAACAACCGAATTGCTAATTCAATTAATGATATCATATTAATTATTTGGGAATTCTCCTCAGTTCCTTGTTAAACTTTTTATGTGAAATAAGCATTCCCTATTGTCCTTTTTATTACTAATTATAAAGCTATTAAGAGGCTAGAAGATCAGTGATCATATCCCTATATTCTATATAACGGCTAGAAGATAAAATATAACAGGTAGTAAAATTAAAAATTAATAAAACTAAAAAAATACATAATTTACTTTTAATACAAGAATCAGGAAATTTACACTATACTTTTTAATAAAAATTCTATAAAATAAACTTAATATTCCACAAAATCAAGAATTGCTAAAACTTACCCTGAATCTAAGCAGAGCTTTATCTCCGAGAGTATAAGTCCAATAAGAAAGTGTGCTTCACGAAAGGGATATGTAAGCTCCCCCACTGGACCGCTCGTCGGAGGAAGCAAGGGTAGATTGAGTTGCACAAAGTGTTCATGGCTGCTCACAATACGCAAGAATTCAAGTTTCAAGTGAATCAGGAATCCCACATCTTGCTGAACAGCAATTTTGGCTGTCACCTGAAAAGTAAGAAAATTAATTATACTGTATTTATATTGTAAGCTTTGAATAATTATATTGCATGTGTGATTAATATTACATAGAACACTCACAAGATAATTATTCTATGACATATTTCAATTATTTGTAATCTAATATTAATTATTTCTATGAACTAATATAATTTGAAACAATACATAATATTTTTGATATGTTAAGTGAAGTTAGTATAACATAATATATACATTTAGATTTAGATATACGTAAAATAAAACGATTTTTCAAACATAAAAAGCGTTCCTTTTAAAAGCAGACCTGGTGCCATTTGGTGTTACCTATAAAAAATGGATGCACTTCAATGATATCTATAGATACCATTGAAGTGTATCAATTTTGTCTTCTATTATAATAGAAAAGTAAATTGAAGCAAATATTTATTAGCGAATAATATTTATTATAATATATTCTAACACTGCGATACCACCAAATGGCACCGATGCCTAAAACGACGTAACAAAATATGTGGTCACAATGACCAGCATTATTGAATTCTTTAATTTATTTATGAAACACGCTTTAGAATACGTAGACGATTTTCTATTGGCTGAATACTATCATACAAATATTATATGAATTCATTGGTTCACATTAAAAAAATCACATCTATAAATTTATTTAATTATAAAGTGTTGTGCAAAAGTTTAGCAACCCCCATAAAAATCAAATATTTTTTAGATTATTTTAATAGAACTAATAATTAGTCTACAAAAAATCAATTTATAATTTTAGTATACCATCCAACCAGAAAATAAAGACCTTTATCGTATTGTCCAATCTAGTATATTATAATTCAATGGACGATGATAAACAATTATTTATTCTTAAGTATTGTAAAGGAAGATTCAAAAGACCCTGACAATGAAATGTATGTTTCTAAAAGCTCTCCTATACCATATATTTTAATTTTGTAGCAAATTTAAGCAATCGATTTTTAAAAAGTAACTGGCTTAAATACTATTTTGAATTTATACATGTAATTTTTTATTGACATGTCAACTAACTAATAAAATCTTTTTTATTAATATCAAATTAAATCAACAATTGAATATTAATATATTAATAAATTTCAATGCAAAATTGAAAGAAATACATAACACTCACTGTGGTGCAATAGTGTTTGATCTGCTGGAGCACAAAGCCACGATCCATAAAGGAGAAGAGATCGAGGAGCAGGAAGGCCAACGCTCGATTCAACTGTTTAGAAACCAACTGGAGGGATGTAGCTGTGGGTGAAGCAGTGCCGGCGGTATTGTTCTCTTGTTGCCCCCCTCCCCCACCTGTATCAATGCCACCTGTTGCTCCGGTGGTTGCCATGGAGGCTGCTGGACCCCAGACATTGGCGCTAGCACCAACACCGCCACTGCTGCCAATACTGCTGGGCTGATGATGGTCAACAATGTAGCGGATAGTGAGACTGACGAGGGAGGAAATATCGTCGACAAACTGCTTAGAGAACCGGGAATCCCTCGAGCTTTCAAAGATGCCGGCGTCAATCATGTGGTCACTAAGGGCACGTATCTAGTGATGAATTTAAAGGGAGAAGATAGATAGGTAATAATTAATAATTAATAAAAATATGTACTAATAGGTTACTAAGCTACGAATATACCTAGGTAATGTTACGTAAGAATAGCTCAGAACGACTAAAATAAATAAGAATACCAAGTAAAGCTAAGGACGAAAAATAACTGAAAATATTAAAGAATTATTAAGAGTAATAAACAAGGATTTAAGAAAAAATCAGTAAGGATAGTTATGAATAGATATTATGAATGACAAACTATATATAAAATATGTAATAATGCCTAGATACCTATGTTGAATAGTTAAAAATAGTCAATTGTGTAAAAGAAGTTTAAAGGCATGAAGTATATTATAAAGCATAATAATATTGATAAACATAAAATAATACTTAGAATAATATGTGAGAATAGATATGAATAGTCAATAATAGTTCAAAGAGCTAAGCATAAGAAAATAGGTTATTTAAAAGTAACCAAGAATCATTACGGAAATAAAAAATAACTCAAAACAGCTTTAAGAATAAACTATATACCAAAGAAAATAAGAATAGCGACTTAAAACTATTAAAAGTCACTCAAATAGCTAGATAGTTAGAGATAGCTAAGAAAAAGTAATACAATATATAAGAAAGATAACAACTACTATGAAAGAAATTACGCAAACCAAGTTTTTATAATTGGTAACAAATTTATTTATATTATTTAATTTGCATAATTTATGTTAATTTATAACAAAATAGTACAATACTTTGATTTCCCATTTATATTATTTAAATAGTAATGCTTACAAATTTTAATTTACTATTCAAATAGAATAGATACCTTTCACTAGAATTAATATTAAACATTAATGTATCGATTAAACAATTTATTAAACATTAAAGCCATGTGCTTATAAAATGTAATCATATAATTTTCCTTTCTTACATACATAATATAGAATCATGAAAACTAGTCTAATAGATTAAAATTAAACAAATCAGATTAAAAAAAAACACTGTGTGCAATTTTTACATAATTTCATTTACATTTCTATTTTTTAATATATTATTTCTCACAATAATAAATAGTTTTAAATACTTACTAAAAGTTCAAAGAAAAACCAGCCTATTTCCATAACAAGTTCTGTTTGATGACCGCAAGCCATTACCCAATGCAACAGAAGCTCTTCATGAAAGTTCTTAAAAATATAATTTAAAAATAAACATTTAAAAATAAATGAAATAAAAGACGTACAAATATGACATGTTTACGTGATAATAAAATTATTATGAAAATATCAATGTAACGATAAATATTCTTAAGAACCGATAATAATATAGTGTTGTAAAACTAAGGTTCCATTTTAATAAATTATTTAAAAACTTACAGTGTATATTTTAATTATTTTATATGTCTTATCTCAATAAGTGCACTAAATGTATTTATTATAAGGTAGGCGAAACTGATAAGTTATGTAGTTTGACATTTTAGACAAGGAAAAAATAGAATCAGGGGGATTTGTATATGCAAGACCAAAACATCATGTTATATTATAATGAATCTGATATTATGTAATTGAATCATACTCGATGTGTCATTATTTGTCTAAATTTCTGTGATTCAAAAATGGAGAATCAAAAGGAACTTTTGTGAAATCTTACCTTTCGACAATGGAAGAGCCTTGATTGTATAAAATCAGCAGTGGAGAGATTCGAAGGAAAGGTGGTCACAGATGTGAGACAAGAAGACTGATCGACAGACTTACTGTTGTCAATCAAATATTCGCGAGTTGAAGGCATGGACAGAGGGCGATGAAGTCTACCAGAGTCTGAAACATAATATTGGTCCGGTAACACTAATATGTACCAAGAAAGCACTAATAGTAATAGTACAATAGAAGCAAATTGTCTTGAAGAATAATATAATAATATTCTAAAATATGTTATGCACTGATAAAGTAATTAAAAATAACAACACAACATGTATTATAATAATAATGTACATTATGTACGAGTATATAAATTTATATATTGTGTAATTTGTATCCTATGAAATTGTATAAAGAGATATTTTACATGGGCTCTCGAAATATCAGTTAATCCACACATATAATACATTTATAATATAATTCAATTTATTTCAGTCTTTAAATTAATGTAAATATTATAAAACATATATCTATAAAAACTTACCGAATGATTAGTTTAGGCCTACGATGACTAATTAATTACGATATATATTAAATCCCGACAAAGCGTGAAGCAATCTACTCTGTAAAATATTATCTATAATTATATTATGATGTATATAAATAGATTTTCAAATAATGTACTTATAAGCTTGCAAATTGCAATAAATATAGAATATTATAGAAAGGATTACTTATTGATTTATGCAAGAAAAGAAAATTCTTCAACTTATTGATATGGTAGTGTCACTTGTAGTATGACTATTGTTTAATAAAACGACTGCTGACTGTCATAACAGAATACTCCCGGTTCATTGTAAATTTATGGCGAAAAGTCAAGCAAAAGTTAAGTAGAATAATAATTAATATCCAGCATAAAATAATTTAGCATGTTGTAGTATGACTATAATATCTCACCAAACGATCCTCCTGGCTGGTGTTGACTTAACCGGGGTATTGATCCAGCCCATTTGATATAGGAGGTGAGCAGGGAATTACGTCCGTGAATGTCATTCTTCTCAGTCAAGACTTGGCATATACGCACCGCCACCTGAGCCAAAGTCTGGAAAGCGGTCTGCTCTAACTTGATACCCATCTGACCCCCCAAACTGGGCGGTGCCACGATAACTTTCAACAGACGGTCCAGGACGGGGGTGGAGAACTTGACCAGAGGTTCCAGCGATGCTCGGGGAAGGTCTCGCATTGCAGCATCGAAGTCACGCGCCAAAAATTCCGCTGATGCTGGGGCAGCTGTGCTTCCACCACTGATGAGTGAGGGAACGAAGGGTAGTAGTTCAGTGCTCAGAGGTCAGAGAGCGTACGCTCTTGTGTGCACGAGTTTTATAATTTCCATGTTGTTGTTTTTTAATTTAAAACGCTAAAATATTACGTTTAGTACATTATGCGCAATATAAACAAACCATTTTAACATAATTATGAAATACAACCAGTACAGTAATATGTTTAAAATATGCACTATTGACTTAAATAATTTGAATAAACGTAGATAAATTAAAGCATAATTCTCTAAAAGTAATGCCACATAATTCGTTTTCTAACCAAAGGAATTTTTATACCAATAAATTTCGTTCAAAATGGTTTTGGTTAGAAGCCGAAAATATATCATATTTCTTGTTATGCACCTATCTTTTGTCAAAATTTAATTAAATATACACAGTTAAGTAAAAACATAACGTCCTCTTTAAAAATATATACAACCAAACTACTTTTCTATTATTTGGAATGCCTGTACTGTCGTTTTATGCATAATTAATAGCAATTGTTAGCAGGTCATAATCAAAGAGAAAAATCCATTCCACTGTGTTATCGTTTTAAGTGCATAAATTTGTAATTCGTAATAATTTACTTTTATTGTAATAATTTATTTTTATTATAATAATTTATAATTTAATTTAATTAATGAATTTAAAATGCACAAAACACTAGAAACTTTGTATATCTACGAAGCAGGTTTTAAGGCTGATTTTTTTATCAAGATATTTGCGGCATTTCATATTTCTTTAAATTTAAAAACATTCAGTCATTGACTTTTCCATACGTGTACGAACGAAATTGTGTGATTATATAAAGTATAACTCTTTTTAAACTAAGCGTAAAAAGAATCTTATACTTAAATAAAATTAATTGTTACAAAGAAATTAATAGTGAAACACATGCTTTAGATAAATAACAAATAACTACAACAAAAATGCAGTTATAACAATAAATAATAAAAAAAGACTCAATAAAATAACAATTTAGAATATTTAGTAACATATATTATAAATATGTAGTTCATGTTTAATTACGAGATTATTAGTATTTAGTCAGCATATTGTATTTTAGTCCTTGCACTGTTTAATTTAGACATTTTAATAGCTTATCGTAAAAATCATATTATAGTCTTTTTAATCTTAAGAGTACTTAACTCATATTCGACCAAACATAACTCTTTCACTAAATAATTAATTATGCAATCAGTTCATTCATTTACTCCTATCATATAGCAATCCACACAAAAAACCACAAACTAATATTATACTGATACTCGAATCATAATACCAGCAGTGCTTTTCATCAAACAGTCAATATTAACTACCAATAAATATCACAGCACAACCATAACTATTCAGCTGAACAAATGAATCGGAAACACTAAGTTCTTCTAGCCCAGAACATACATCGGTGCTCCTGGTAAATGCCGGGCTGGATTAGCAGTCTCCACAAATATGTCAGTAGCGTGACAGGCCCGGAAAAATCGATCGATCGCGGCATCTTGAGGATGTACGGTGCTCGCTACGGACAGACTGACTCGGAAGAGTTCCTTATGACTGTCCACCCACTTCACTGCGTCCATGAAGTACTGGAGAAAGATTAGAGAGAGAGAGAGTTAAAACAATATAGCTAAAAAGAGGAGTTACACACAGATATGAAAAATTGAAATAAATAAGTCAAAATTTATTACTGAAATTGTGTTTCTTTCTATAAATATTGTACATAAGCCAAAAAAGGGTCAACATTTTTTAACGACAATAATAGAGAAAAATGAGAGTGTTTGCTTATTTGTAAAAACTTATTTAGCCCAAATATAAATTTAGCACAATATTTTTTCTAAATATGTTTATTCTTCCTGTTTGAATAATCAATACTTAAATTAAAGTAAAAAGCAATAATTATGCTATTCAACAAATTGTGATCAATTAAACGTGGATGTAACCATAATAATATACATACAAGAAACGTATATTAATGTTGTACATGAAATGTTACGAAACTGGTATACTTATATATTATATTGTTTTATTAATGTCCGAATTCAAAACATATTAAAAATAACAATAAAAATATTAATAAAATTATTATTTGGTACAAAATGATACACCCCACTCATCTTTATGAATAAGTGAAATTATTATTATTGTCATACTAAACAAAAAAAATATGAGCATTCATATATTCTATATTGAATATTCTATATTTTAGAGTGAAATTTACTTTATCGGTCATTTCCTGCAGTTCAGGTCGAATACAGGCGAGACTGGGAGAAGGCTTTTCTTGAGCAATGAGCAGATTGAAATCGCCACTCTCAAGGCGGCCGGAATGGAGCAGAGGCAGCCACTGTAGATTAGTTGAGCATGAGGAGACAAGATATCAAAGTAGAATTATCACACAGGGAAACATATTGTCTGAAATTATAACTATAAATAAACCACTCATCATCAACAATTAAATTCTATTTTGATATAATTTTAGTAGCAGTTTTGCAAAAAAATACAAATTCAAAAATCTTTTAAGAAAATGTTTTACAAAAATGTTTAGTGTAAAATATATTTTACTAAATGAAAGTGATATTTAAAGAACTCATTATTTTTAAATCAAAAAGTCTTTTTACATCTCCTTATCTGTATACTAATAAACATCCTCCGGCAACACGGAAAGTGGTAATACGAGTGCTTCTCAAATTAATTTAAATAAATGTTTGGCGTACTACAAAATATACCGTTAAAATGTTTAATACTTCCTCCAAAAAAATGGGAAATATATTATATTAAAATCAAGTTTTAATTATTGATTTAAATCGGCAAGGCAAAAAAAGTCATGAATATATACATTTTTATTGATTTTGATTTACTCATTATGAAAACTCCATACTAAATATAGTACTGTCAATTAAACATTTCAATTTATACGGAGTTTAAGATAGGAGCTGAAATTTAATAGATTTTCAAATCAATTCAGATATTAAGCCATAACAATCAACTATGTCGACTAAACTTGTTTCATACGTAGATTTCAGGTAAATTGATAAGAATGAGGTTTGCTCAATGCTGCGCTACACTGCACTGACCGAGTATCCAATAATGGCCTCTGCCGCTGGGGCTGTTTCCACCTTTCTAGGCTGACAACTGATGTGATAGAAAGTGAAGAGAAGGAAGTGGTTGTCCTGGAGATGCCCAGGCAGTTGGATCTTCATCTCATCGTAGAAATCGGGATTCCTAAGTGTAGGGGGGGGGGGGGGAGGAGGTGCTTAAACTGGTTTTACACTTTAGTATTTATAACACGACTATATTATGGATCAAATATAAAAATATATATTTTTTTGATAATATATAGGGAGCCCAAATGCTACTAAAATTTTGAAAAATTAAAGCCTTATAATTTCGTTGTAAGACAACAAGGTAAATTTAAAGAAGAAAGATTTTCTATCATGTTATATTTTCTACACTATGCTACGCGAATCACACCAATTTGTTAAATATTTCTCTTAGAAAGATGAAGTATAATTAATTATAGAAAAGGAAGTCAGAAGTACTTACTTGCTGTGATAAAGGACTGTAGTGAAAGCTTCATTGGAGAATTCTGGGCAATTCGATTTCCCAAAAATGACCTGAAGTAAAAAAATTATTAATCAATATATCCGAATAATGACAATTAATACAAAAAATGAGCAAAGCAAGATGAAATCCTGTTTTTTGCTTTCTTATCTCATTTCGAGCAGAAAAGTTAATTAGTTTATAAATTTTAATTTAGAACTACCTTTATCTATTTTAATTTTTACATTATGCATCTATACAACTGAGACAAACCTTTTTAACATTAAATATACAGAGAACAGAAAAACGTAAAATGATCAGACTTTGTAATGACATACTGTAAGAATAAATATTGATTTGGCCTTTAGAGATTCCACTGTAAAATTCAATATATTATTAAATAACAAATTAATAACAATAAGTTCAAATTTCCATAACATGTTAGTGTCAACCGAAAAAAGTGTTATATATGCGATTCTTATAATCGCCAATAAAAACGAGTAGAATAACATAGATAATGTAGTATGAATACGAATTACAATCAATAATTAAGCTTATGAATAAAATTAAAAGAGCATAAGTGAGAAAAAGTTAACATATCTCTTATACTTATCATTTTGCAGTGTCACATTATAGGTAAAATACCATTATATTTACAATTTCACAACATAATTACATGGGTAAAAATAATGTAAAATACAAATAACTGAATAAAAAACTTTACGAGAAATTGCGTAATTAACATATTTATTAGTATAAATATTTAGCTCAAAATGACACTTAAAAACGTTACTTAAAATAATGTTACTTAAAAATTGATATATAAATTAGCAAGAAACATATTTACTACCTAATGAAAAGGTTGGAACGAATAAATTATTTGTATACACATAACGTTACAAATTAAGTACTTTTTCGAGTCTTTGTAATAGCAGTGAATCATAATTTAAAGTTAAGTCTGTATTAAGTCATTATAAACATTAGATTCATGCTTCAACTGATAGAATTAGAATGCTAAGAAACTATATCATAACAATTAGCACAAAGTTTAATATTATTAGTGATTAGTTAAAATAATTATCCGGAAAAATTAAAGAATGTATTGAAATTAATCAAGTTTAATATTGAAAAATTATAATCTTGTATTCTTATACATATATGTTAAAAAAAATTATAACCAATAGATTTTAATATTAAAGTCGTAAAAAGTACTTAAGTATAATTAATTTTAAGTAATTAAAGTAATTAAGTAATAATTCGGAGTTAGGACTTCTCAAAAAAGATTTATAATATACTACACACTTGTAGTCGTCTTATAATATAATGGTTAAAGCTGTTCATATTTTTTTAGTGGGAGATAGAAGATGTGAATTCCTTTGCTTACAGGGAGTGGCTTCATTCGATCGCCATCGGCAAACATGAGTTGAACACGGACAGCAATGTTCCGGGCTGACCCCTGACGACCCGAGAAGTTTACACCTCGTGGATAGACATAGAGCAGATTCCTGAATGATAGAAAGAGAAATGGAGCGCGTGTGAGCAAAGAAAAGAGGTGTGGCGAATAGCCAAATAAAGAAAGTCACACGCAGAAGCAGCCGCCGCGATATCCACACTTCTTTATTCAATTAAAGGAAATAAATAAAATCAATGAGACAACCTCAGAGAAAGGGATTAATGCGTTGTGAGCAGCAAAAGTAATCATAATAATTTGAGCAATATACAATATGACATTGCTAATGCCAAAAATATAGTTCATTAAAACTAAACACATAAAAATATCATGAATTTTATTAAGGATATACAAATAAATGTACTAGAGCAGTGTAACACAATCTTATAATACTATTATAGATACAAGAGGTGTTAAACATAATTACGGTTACAGTATAATTATTAACAATCATTTATAATATAACAACAATTTTTGCATAATAACCTATGGAGAACTTTACAAAAACGACAGTAGTAGGAATGGGTGACTTCGGGATCACCTCTTCCGACCAATCACAATCGAGTATGATTTCAACTAATGATAGAGCACGGAGAACCATAAACAAAACGCACGGCAACGCGCGCGTCTGTTATAATCAATCTATTTCTGCTCTCGCCCGTGTACGGTCGTTTTACTACGCGCTCTCGTTGTATATGGATACTGACATCGCGTCGTTTCCGATTAATTCAAGGTCACTGAGTTCGATTTTCCTATTTACAAATTGATCAGAGGTACCCTAATGGTAGCAATTGATCAATCAAATACATTTATTGATTTTTTTTATAATACACTATGCAGCCTTTACTAATAAGAGCAGAACGCTCTCACCATCTGGCTGGTGCCAATACAAGGAATCGGGCGAAAATTAAATTTAAAAATGCGTGGGAATTTTAAAGATTGGTTATTAAAACAAAACACTTTCGTGCGTCATTCAAATCCATTTGGCAGGAAAATTCTGTGGCTATTGTGAGCATACATACACCGATTTAATTTAAACAAGTAAGGTAGCGACTCCCATATAATTAATGGTGTAGATTTCGATTATGACATTTTCCATAGTATTCCTTGTTAAACGTGGGCGTCTATTTACATACTACTATTTCCTAACAGAATAAAATTTGCGCCATGTTTCTGAAAACTACTTCTGGTGAGATGGAACCCCATGAATTTAAATGAGCATGCGCAACAATTATTCATAAGTTGCATATATACTACTTGTCTTAAATTTCAGCAGTATAGATATGATATAACCGTATTTTGCGAAAATTAATAAATACCTAAACAATATTTTTAAACTCTTAAATGATTCCCTAAAAGTATGTTAAATTTTTTATTAAAGTATGCTAAAATGAAATAAAATTATGTTTTATTATAGTACATATAAAACTAGTATTAGTTAAATCTAAAGCATTTAAATACAAAAATACATAAAATCTTTTAATCTCAAACTAGACTCATAATCAAGATTGTATAGATATAGAAAATTATAAAAGCACGATTAAATATAATTCTTTCGTCCTTTTTACAAAAATTACATTAAACATTAAACATTGAAACAATTAATATATATATTAAATCGATGCTAATTTGGGATATTACGTTAAATATAAAAACAGGTAATAGTAATAACTAATTAATGAAATACATTTCAATTAATTTTCTGTACGTTTTTAAATGTATACAAATTGCAACATATTTTTCTCCAAGAAGAGACTAGTATTTTCCCATTGACACTTTTCTCCACATTTTTATATAGTAGAAAAAATAAAATAGTTTAAACAAAATCAATAATATATTAATTAGGAATTTTAATTTGTAAACATAGACTAAAACGAATATGTTATGCACCCGAATCATTTCTATTAATACAAATTTCAACAAAATTTTGGAATCTTCAACAAACCAGAAACAATCTAGAAAACAAGTTAAGTAGTTTTAGAATATCATTATTAGTGAATGTGAACTTTCGTAATAAGTTGTATTGACTGAAATTGTTATAATTACAAACATCACCTACACACAAAAGGAAACCAAACCTTCTAGCCATAAAAAGACAAATATTCTTGTGATCAAATGCTCCGATCAATAACCAATCATAACCCTGATATAATTTAACAAGCAATTTACTAGTATTTACTTCTTCAAGGGTACACATTATTAGATACTAGTTTCTAATTAAAGGGGTATAATATTACAATTTGCAAATATGTGTCAATAATAATAGCTAAATTTAGCGATTACATTAAAACGAAATGAAATGAAGATTAATGAAGATAGTGTTTAAATAAATATTTGCAATTTTATTTTAATTTCAAACTAAGTATTGAAGATACAATTAAAATCCCTTGCAATAACGCAAAAAATACTTTCATGTAATAAGAAAATAATATTGACAATAGATTTTTTGAAGTACAACTATATTAAGGTGAACACCCGATATTCCTGCTATAGCGAGAAATTAATGCGTCGTAGTTGGTTACCTGTAGACAGCGTTGGGCCAGTAGACCTCCCGCTGTGGAAATTCAAGAACCTCTAGTGTGGGCTTGACAGAGGGATCCTCAGCATGAGAGGGAGAGGGAGGAGGGGGGCGGGAGGGAGTGGCAATACGGAGATGTTCTGGGGTAAGCAGATAGGGGACCTCTACGGGAGCTGATTGGACGAGGAGCTCCAGACACCCGGGGATCGACTTGAGTCGCTTCATCGCTGCGTTGGGTCGTTTCAAGTCCGCGAGATACTTGAAGAGGTCTTCATCGCTGATTTTCTCTGATTCCTGCAGGGTGATAAATAAGGAATTGAATGCTCGTTTAAGAAGTCATAGTTAATTGCAAGGAAAAATAAGCGATACATATTTAGCATACTCTATGTTATTAATTCATGCTAGTCGAATTGGAAAATAGTTTTAATGCATTCCTCAACCTCCAATAAATAAACACAATATGTTTAGCAACTCGATAACTTTAAACTATTATATTATATTCATAATTATATGGTACCATTAAAAAAAACATGTAATGTACAATATATATAATTTCAATGCCAATTATTAAGTTAAATAGCTTCAAAAGTGATTATACAACTCTCATTAATAGATCATTCTTAAAAGTTTGGTACAAGTTTTGAAAATGTACACATTATTGATTTAAATTGTTGGCGTATATCGAGAATGCATGTTCATTTTAATTAACGATTTTCTGTTAAAAAGAATACTGTAGCCACATTAGGTCTTAAAAAGAACGAAAACATATATATTAAATTATTATGTGGTTCATATTGATTCATTAATGATGAGTAACTCTCACTCCTACCATTACGATTTTTCATAAGATTATGCTGTATTAGACACATATATTGAAAACAAATTAGAGTCTAGTAGTTTAAGGTCTAAAATGAGTGAACTTTAATTTTCGCATTCATTCTGGCATGTAGTGTGTATATACAACAAAGAATAAAAGCCTACAAAAAAAGAAACACATACAATCAAAACGTACTCTAATTGGTTTACTGTATAAGAAAACTATTATTGATAGAAAATGCTCAATAGATGATAAGCTAAATTACTTCTTTGTTACATTATGTGTCAATAAAAATTATATATACATACATATATATCAATAAATCATTATTTGAATATAAACAGTTTTTATTCTAAATATAAATAAAAGGAAACCTTCATTCTTAAAAATAAGAAATATATATTTCAAAAGGAACAGAGAAAAAAATACTATTTCCACTAGAACACCATTTAAATGCATATTTGCAGTGATCCTACATTTTATGTTGATAATTTAAACAAAACCCCAATTTTTTGTTCAAATTCCATTCATCCTATTTTAATTCAATCAATACTTTTAAAACTATGTGTTTCTGTAAAACTATTAATTATGGTATATAACCATTAAAACATAGTAGATATTATGAAGCTATCGTTAACTTATTTAATGGATTTACACTCTGTTCTGATTTTAAAAGTAATACACGTAAGAACATAATATGCTTAATAAAAAACAGAAATTGTAAATAAGAATATAAACAGGACACTATAATATATGAGCATGATTATAGAAGTTACATACTTAAATAAAATATAGTAACACAGAGACATACACGCGGTACTATTAAACATATCTGCTTATTATAATATATAATTAAATATGCATCTACCTAACGAGTAAATGGGTTTTTTACAATATTGTAAGACATACCAGGTAAAACTGGATAATAACTCAGTGTGTGATAGATCAAGTATCATGTCCAATCTAATTAAAAATGAAAATTGTAAAACAACATTTTCAATTGTTACAGTATATAAAACATATTTAATCCTATAACTAATTCGCATGAGTTTAGAAACTGGTATAACAAATGCAGTACACCACAGTCAGTGTTTATACATGGATGAGGATATCTCGCCAGTTTATAGTTCAAGACATTTTGGACATTGGGTTGCCTGAAGATTTCCTCAGTGCAGTCGTATAAATTTTGGTAGGACGACTTGCTTTTGATGTCCACATTTTCGTTTTTCTCCAAGTAAATATTATCAATTCTTCACATAATTTTTAATGCTCGATAGAGCCTCTGTTTATACATTTGCATGCTTTTTTTGTATCTGTTTAATCGCACTTAAAATATTTTTTAACACGGAATGCTTGAATTTTTTTTTTCTTATGCAAATTGCTTCAATATAGCTCTTCATTCTTTAGTTTCTGTTCCTCTTCTCAGTTTATCTTATTCTTCGTTAGTCGATGTGTATACCTCAAATAAGCCGTTTCTCTCAATTGTAGGAGGAGTCTATGAGTGAAAAGAAAGAACTAAAAGTGTTTAGCCATTTGCACATATAACTTTGTTGTTATAAACATTTTAATTATGAATAATGCAGCTAAAGTGTTCCCCCTTTGTGTGGTTATACCAGGAAGAATGCAGAACACCTATTCGAAATAACTATTCCAAAGTATCAGTACCAATACTGCCAAATTAATGTTATCAATGTTAGAAGCATATTTGTGTCTTAAAGAGTTTACTAGCATTGAAGAGTATCCTCCATGATAATGGAAACTTTGTGTACTTTGAAGTAAGAAAGATTTAGTTTCTACCACATTAATCTCCATTAAGAACGACTCCAGGCATTGTTATTTGGTATTTTCTAGAAAAATATATTTACTGGAAACGAGAAAAGCATTTCAAAAGCGTTTGTGTTTTCTTCGTAAATAATGCCTTCATCTGTTCAAATGATGCACTGTGATCTCACGATAACACTTAAAAGCCAAGTTCTCTTTGGAAATACTGCTATGCGATGTGTTATATGGACTTGCAATACAAATTAAGAAAGAAAATGGAATTTAATGGGTCATAAATAAGACAAGTAAAATGTCAGCAATAAGGGAAATATTAAAAATTAACTATGTATTATAGAGCAAATCTTCAACAATTTTGGGGACAGTATGTGTCGATTTCGAGCCAATTTAATCTAATAGTTTTGGACTACTCTGGAGAATTTTTGGCCACACTTCCATTTTGGATTAGTCATTTTCAGGTTTTGATCTCAATTCGGGTCTATCTGATATTATGTATAATAATCAATGTATTTCTGTATATCTATACAATAAAATATATAGTATTATACATATAGAATATTTATCAATAATATAATATATATAAGCTTATCCGTAAATTCTGTAAATGCACGAATATAACCCGTAATTTCATAGTAGCATCATAGTAGTAACAACAGAGCAGCATCATCAAATGTTTACATCTCTCCTGTTTTACATCGCAGTAACACAAAAGTCGATACAGCATCATGGAAGGCTATAGTCCAAATAGAGGTCGAAAACCTAATAACGTAAATTCGCAATTGAGGATCAATTCCTTTGATAAATCGATGTAATCTAATAGAGATAAAGAACAATAGTTTTCTCAGATCGTTATTACTTATACGTGTATTATATTATTATTATTATTATTTATAAAAGTAATATTACATTTGCACATTCAAAAATTCATAAAGATAGATTACTTATATTTTAATATAGATAAATGAAATACATATAATATTATTTTAAGCCTAATATAACGCATTTGTAATGTAAACGATAAGTCAAAATGTATTAAATGTCGTGTAAATTTTATAAAAAGGATAGATTTTTACATAACGGAATAACATGGAAAAATTGGACATGTTTAATTATGTATATATTGAATAATATCCATATTTAAACAAAAGTATAGATTTTCACAAAATTACCAAAAACTTGTTTATTTAATCTGATATTAAAAAAATATTATATTACAAGCAATAAAAGTAATTATGTCTCACTATGTAATAAGCTTTTAATTAAAATAACACATACTAATATATAAAAATAATATATACAACTAACACATACTACCACTACATAAATAATGTTCTTATTAATTAAAAGTAAGTCTACTTAATTAATGTATGATTATAACATTTCAAATTTAATTATTATAAATAGTCCCTTTGAATCCTTAATCAACATGTCTTGCACAAAGAAATAAATTAAATTTTAGAAGACTTTTCGTTTTATGTTGGTAATGCAAAAAAATTAAAAAGTTTAAATATTTAAGGTGATAGAAAGCTTATAGAGGCTATTGCAATCATATTATTGCATTTTTGTTTAATTTATATTGATTACCTCACTTAAGAAATGGAAGGAAAGCGAATTTTTTATAATCAGTTGTAAACTTAACATAATTAATCACGCTTTTACTTTCTGTCTATACCTCATGTCAATTTCGAAAGACAATTTCCAGGTCTGGTAAATTACACAAATCGTAAAAAAATAACAAAAAACAAAAAAATCTCAAACGAAGTTAAAAAACGCAACGCAAGCTAGCTTTAGATAGTATTCAGCATTATTTTAAATAATCACATATCCCCGTACTATTCCACAGTTCGGTTACTTACTAAATTGTTACACCCTTTTTGGCAATATACCTACATCCAATCATCAATCTTACTTTGACTATAAAGACATCTATAGATATTTGTTTTACTTTATAAACATATGCATATATTATTTTCATTATATAAATAAATAAATATTAATTAGTTTCTATGAAAGCATCTATATTTCATAACTACTTTTACAATATAAAATCCAGGATTTATAATAAAGAAATATTAAATATGTGCAAGGTTGGATAAGTTGAAAAAAAACTTTTTCTTCTTTCTCTTTTCATTTATTCTAATAGATTTGAACTAAATATTAATGAAACAAAAACATATGTTGATAAATTATCCTTCAATTTATACAGTTAACAAAACAGGACGAAGCATATGTAAACAATTATGTCGATAGATATAACTGCCTACCAATATATAAATATTTAAACTTTAATTAGTCAGTAGCAACGAATATGTTACGCTGCTAAGAGATAATACTCCGATAAGGGATTTCTTAGACAACTAGAAATACCTGAATGACTATAATATTATGCCGTGCGAGCAATAGTACACCGCGCAAACATGAGATATACAAATGAGTGACACTCGAGAGAATGTGTTCTCATCAACGTATGGTATAAGGTATTTAAAGAAAGTCACTAGATGTGAATATAAAATAATAGTTTGATATTAAAAAATAATTTGTCAGTTTAGATGCATTGAAAACTTTAACATAATAAGATCAATAATAAATTATACTTTAAAATTACAATATTAAAAAAGTTACTTTAAAATATACCAAAGGACTAAAAAAATAAATGATTCAAATTTTAATATTTTAGTATAACCTTAATGAGACATATTTTGGAAACATATAATATAATCTTTTATTTACAATATATTTGATTTTGAAATTAGTACTAACTATATAATTTTAATGAACTGGTAATTAAAGTCAGAAAAGTCTCATTTATTAGAAACATGTTTCGCTGCAACAAGCAACATCAGCATGCAAAAATTGTGCAAACATACACTAGTCTACTATCTACTCTAGAGTGGTAATTCGTGTTTCATGCTTTGACTATTGGATCTTAAACTGATCACAAAACACATAAATTTAACTTGTGTAAAAATAGCCACAAGAATTTAAGATAACAGCACCAATTCCTTTGTCATAAAGAAAATATTTTAATAGCTATATTAATTTGTTAAGATTGTAAAGTTTTGTGCAATAATGTATTGCTATGAAGAAGAACATAAAGATATCTGGCGGTATTAACGAAAGAGGACGGTCAGTTAATTTATATTAGATAAAAGAAAATATAATTGTCAAAATAATAAAAATACTAATTTATCAAAGTATTACGATTAGACAGTCCATACCGAAGAAAATGAATTTCAGGGTCCTTCATTGTCTTCAGGTAATACTGACAGATGTGTTTTCTTCTTTTAACAAAACATCTTTGTTATGACTAAGGGAATGGCGTTGTTATCTAACTCTTGTGACTAGTTTTTCCAAGTTAAATGCAATTCTTTGTGAATGTAAGTTTAGTAAACTAATCATACCTAATAACCCTGCCCAACATCCTACATAGTCCTCATAGTCAAATCAGAAAACGTATTTTCGATATTTAAACGTACATCAAAGGCAAAATCCCTAATAATATTTACAAGTCTATTGTGCCAAGCAGTTGAAGTCCTGATGCACTTTACGGTCTGGCGAAAGTTTACAAGCCTGGAATATCTCTCAGCCCTGTTTTCAGCCTGATTTTTACTCCTCAATTTAATTTAATAAAATATTTGGACAATATAATTAAACAGGCTGTAATTCCCTCTTCTTACACTTTATCTTCTATAATGATTTTAATGTTCTTCGGTTAATATTAATGCTCAGTTTTTATCTCGTGATGTTGAAAAAGTATAATTTACTAATGTATATTTTATGAAACCATTGAACTACAGGGCTGGTAGTTATAAATCATAACAAGCTTATTTTATGGCATACTTTTAATAAAGTCAATTTTCATTTGCATAAAACTGAATAAATATGCTACGTAACTCTTTTACAGGTAAGTTATTATGTGAGTATTTAACAGCAGACTAGGATAATGTTCTGGGGAAGGAGTAAGACTACGCTATTGAGATGCACACAGTCAATAAAGTCAATATTCTTGTAAATCGACTTAAGCGAGCAATGTGATTCACTAGCAGTGTGTAGGAAGGTAGAAGGGATTTAACACAGCATTTAATCTTTGTCCGCGCCTCGCTTTCGTTTTGCCTAATTCCATAATAGGGTGACACACTGAACAGCATTCTAAACCACACTCACCTCAACAGTGTAGCAACTAATCAATCCAAACCAAATCATGTTTGATTAACATTCTGAAGGATATTGATAGAAAACACCTGGGTTTTATGTCTTCACTTAAATTCTGCATCATCATGCATTTGACACATGATCAACGTATTCAAATAGTCACGCTACAAGAAGCTGGCCAAACATACAGGAAAATTGTAGCATGTTTTGGCATCAGACCAGCGATGGTATCAGGGGTAAATTCATAAATGAAACAAAATTGTGGAAAATTTAAAAAAATCGTAAGTTTCACTCCGTGGATGATCGCACTTATAAAAGAAGACCAAAGCTGACCACTGCTTGACCACTTTCTTGCGAAAGTCAACATGCAACCTCCAGAAGAGCAGCAGGGTCATTGCAAAACAACTGGCAGTGGACACTGGCGTTGAACTTTAACCTCGTCATGTGCGTGAGAGGTTGTTCAATTCAGGTGAAGGGTTCAAAAATCGGGTATTCGGGTCATTTGCATGAAAATTCGGGTTTTACACACGGGTTTTACTATTTAGCGACACTAGATGATACGGGCTGGACGGTCTTTGGATGCTCTCGAGTTTATCCATATTGGTGGCAGAGATCCGAGGAGTCAAGGCTAGTGCGGTGTATTCGGCTAAGGATCTTTGAATGACGATATACATTTTCCTCATGTCTACTTTCTTCCATCTCCAGGATGTGCCACTGAGGGCTCTGAGGACGTGATTGCGGTTATCTATATTTCCTATGACCTTTCTAGTATGTTTCGTGAAGCTGAGAGTGCTGTCAAACGCAAAACCTAGAAGTACAGGGTTGGCGTTATTGTTGATGGACGTGCCCTCTATGGTGATATTGGGTTTCCAATTGGCTTCAGCGGTGCTATTACTAAAAAAAGCTGTCTCACATTTACCGATACTCAGGTCTAGTTTCGCTGCTGTCAGCAGGTCATCGAATGTCATGGAAGATCTGCTAACTACTGAAATTATCTCTCTCCCTTTCCACATTGAGAACGCGACACACCTTTTTGACTGTGTGTATTTCTATAACGCCCTTTTATTCCTTCCCCAAAACATTATCTAGTCTGCTGTTAAGCACTCAGGTCATATTATTGACACTATTGAATAATCTGCCGTAAACTGATTCATGCTGTTGTTAAACACTCATACAATAACGGAAAAAGAATTACGTAGCATATCTATTCGGTATAATGCCAATGAAAATTGAATTTATTAAAAGTATGGATGGCATAAGCTTATTAAATACATTAAATAAATTAATGTAATTATTAAATACATTATTATTCATCGAACCCTCCTCTCTTTGATTAAAAACATTTTCGCATTTAAGCTGTTACCTATTATTTGCCATTCAAAATGAATATTATTTTAATAATGATATCTACAAACATACGGACAGCGTTGCGATAAATAGCCTAATAAAATCGCAATAAGGAACACAAGTCGATCAGGTTGCACTTTTTCTCATAGGCTATTGATTAATTGTAACTGTACGCATAATTCATTTTCTATTTTAGTACTGCTAACTGTAAATTGATTAATCTGCCAAGGAATCTCTTCATATCAATATAGTATTCTTTTGGATTTAAATTGTATAATTAATTTCTGGTCTATATTTATTCTATTATTCAGTTATATTTTGTTATATCATAATATGTATAAACACACTAATGTACATTGTCGCAATTTTACTTTGTCTCACGATGTTACTTCTTGCAGTGAAACGTGTTGCTAGTAAATGACATATTTCTGACTTTATAATGGTTTTTAAATCAAATAAATACACTGCATAATTATATTTATGTTTCACACATTAAAAAGCGATAACTGGTTTCATCTTCCAGTGAAATATAAATTAAACCAAACAATTATAAATAATTTAATCAAATAAACCCAACAGTAGTTTTTAGTAACAATCTCGTAATAAAATGCAAACCGAAATATACAGTATGTGCCAAACAGAATGGAAAATTTCATTTTTTCACAACACACAAAAAGCAGAAAACTGGTGGTTCACAAGTTAATGAAATATTCTTGCTAGCAATTTATTGATATTATATTTAAAATAAATTGTGTATGCATATCTTTAAGAATTTTTTTTAACAATCACTCTGACGTGTAGTGTAAATTAAATCTAAAATGTTTATATTTCTGGAGAAAAAAAGGAGTCTAATATATGCATAGTGGAACATCAATGTGCATTTCGAACAAGAATTCAACATGTTGGATAAAAAAAAGAGAGTAATAACTGAAACTAAAACAAAAATATACATTTTAAATTACAAAGAAAATAGTACTACAATGATATTGTTTTCGTCCCGTTCATTCACAGTTATGGATCACATTTTGAATAATGCTTATTGTGATTAAAAAATAACGATGCGTCCAACGTCTTCCTATTCTATTTTTGATACCGTTTACTGTGTTCAATAAAATAAGTCATGATCTAAATACCCTTTATTCGTAACCGGCTAAAAGCTCGCAGTAACTAACTATCCAAGGTCATTCACCTGTTTAAAGAAACTCTTGACAGTGAGTGTGACGGGCCTGAGATTGTCAAAGAGACGGTCTGTGTCTCCCTCTGTGTAGCTGAAGCGCTTGTTAGCGCCGCTTCCGTCCCCCCCACCCCCGCTCCGACTAGACATGTTGAACCGGCGCAGAGTGGCGAACTGGGCCGAGATCATGCTGGCGGCACCACCACCACCACCCCCACCTGACCAATTAATGAAGATAAAATGACACTTTCCCTATTGTTCAATTTATTCTAATGCTTATACAGTATCAAAAAGAGCGCTTAATAAAAAAAGATGTCCAATCATTATAATTAGTAATTTACATATATTATATATAAATAATTTTCCACATAAGGAGAAAAAATTAGAGGCAAATTTTGTTTCTCGTGAAACTATTTCTATTGGCTTTCATTCTGTTTATAAAAATATAAAATCAAATGTTAAAAAATTACTAGGGGTTTCTATAACTTTTGTCTTCAAATGACAGAAAACAGTTTAAATGTTTTAGATCAAATAAATTAATAAAATAGTTTTAATATACCTTTAAATATCTTCTTTAATATAATATTTCAACAAAGATAAAACATGGTTTAGCGTAATTATCAACAACATTAATAGATTTTAATAAATAATATATTTATGAGACACAAAAACAAATCATTTGACTGTAAATCTAAAGTTAAAAATATGAGTAGAAAGATTAGATAGTAACAGAAAGAGTTGACTCACAAGTTTGACCACCCGCAATAGAGGCATCCCTGGAGAGCGTGGAGCTGGGACTGTGCTCCCGTCCCCCTGTGGGGGCCATAGAAACGGAAGATGAAGTGGCAGAATCTCCCCCGCGTGCCTGGGCCTCTGTGAGCGCTCCGACCAGATCAATAGCTGTCCAGGCGAAGGGCATGCGATAGCGACCCAGGTGGTGGCAACACCAGGCAGCATTCAAACGCAGCTTGTCCTTGTTCTAGATAAGTAAAGATAATTAATAGGTGCGCGGTTATAGCTTCGTAAAATTGAGGACTGTCTCAAAAATTAGAAAGACATCAATTATTATTAGAAAACTAAACATTCCCTTCTAACATAATTGAAACAGTACCAGACCGGTTTAGATTTCAAGCTGATTTCTTCTGTATGGATATTTGTCAAAATCCATTAATTAACGGTACATTTTCGTTAATATACCATTTTTTTCTATGTCCGATAGAGTAATAAAAATTCAATGTAATAGAGCCATACTTCCTAATTGGATGCCGACAAAATTTAAAGCCACTACAACAAGTACAAGTTGTTGAAGGGGTTAAATTGTAAATCGTAACGAGAATATATATAACAAAGCCGAATTAGCACTACATTCAAATTTCTAAATGAGATATCAGAAAACTGAATGACAATATTACAGATAATAATATGAAAATTTGGCAATATTAATCGATCAAATTAATGTCAATTTTAAAAATCTATATATAATAAATGCTTATAAATCATTGTTCACAGTTCCTTAAATAATTTGACTCAATCTATTAAAATATATCTTGATTATCGTGATTTTATCTGTAAATCTTTGTAAATATCTGTAAGTATATTAAATAAAAAACAGGAATGATAAAATTGAAATTTGCCTTTCTCAGCATATTATCGGAAATAAAATAAAATGACTATCACAAGTGGATCTCCAAAAGCTCACGTACAAATAAATTTTACAGCAGTATTTCAGTTTCTTTCGTTTTATAAAAATAAATGTTTGATTATATTAATTTTCTCCCCTATCAAATTTTAAAACAATTAAATAGAACTTTTAAAGTTAAATTTAGGAGATTTTTTATTTTGAACATTTTGACCCTTTGTTAGAAGTGAAATTATTTTAAGACCTTCAAGGCATAAAGCAGGTCACATACTACTTTAAAGTAGGGTAACTAAATCACTTTTAAATACAAATTTGTTTCATCCACTATTTGTTGGATAAATTTGAAATTATCACTACACTTTAAATGAATATGACTTAAATTAATCGGCCTTCAAAGCGGTTAAACGAGTTTACTCCGAAATGGCTATCTGGAATGGTTAACCCCCAGAATAACGTTGGGAGGAGGGTTTTCATAGCTCTCAGTCTACATTTTCACTGGGATTTTTAAAATTAACACATGGAGCAGCAAAATAAGCTTCCGTGACCTTTCCCCCAAAACAAGTTTTACAACTTTGAGCGCATATCAACTATTATGCACCCAAAGATGTGGTCACGCGCTACACACTAAAAATGCACATATTTTGTAAAAAATAGAAACTCATACTTTTTACATATAAAAATCCACATTTTTGTAAAATCGATAAAATTCTGCTTTGGTTTCTGATTAGTTTAATATAATAAATGATGAAATACAATAAAAAATGTTTGCAAACTTTTTCTTGAAACTTTCAATAATTTAATTAGAGTACGTAGCATCCCGAGGTAGCAACATAATCAAGAGGATAATTATTCGAAGCAATATTCAGCTGATGACACTTAATAAAATCGAAACAGGTGTTGTGCTATTTACTTCTGTGCCTAAAGAGAATACTTATTTTATTTTTATTTTATTGTAAACCAACATGTTATATTATACCATAAAATAAACATGTCATAGGACATGTGGATCACATACATAATATAAATATATTCTCAAAATTATTATACAATCATTGAATAATATTTAATACATTGACCATCTATAAAAGTAATTAATGCTTAAGGTTATTTATGTATGTTGAATTAAACAGTGAATATAAAATTAAATAAAGTAAAATTCAAAAATATAGTAATTTGATCAATATAATTACCAAATTATCGTCCAAAATAAACTGTATAAGAAACAAATAATCCAGATGTAGAATATGTAATTGGTATGAATAATTGTTTAATTACGTATAACAAAACATTTTAAATATAAAGCTGTTTGTTAAATTGAATTATTTCCAGCAAAGAAATCGGTCAAATAAAAAAATGCTGTGCCTATTTAACAAAGAAATATCAGTCAATATAAATTGTATTTCTTCAACAATATAGAATACCCATTCAGAATAACTTTAGTGAATATTATAATATATTTTAAAACGGTTTTCCAATAATAAACTTCAACGTAATTTGAGTAAGAAAAAAAGGAACTAGTAAGCGAAGATATTTTTTAGGGAAATACAAAATAGTAATGATATTAAATAAGCATTTAAATAAGATTACAAAATTATTATTATTATTATTATAATAATTAATAATTTAATAGTTATAACAAATTAATAGTATATTTAATAATAATAATTTACATTGTATTATTATTTAACATTAATAATAAATAATAAAATTATTATATAATATATATTACCCTATTAAGTATATTATGCTATTACATATTATATTATATTACTATGAAAAATATTAAGTCAACACGTAAAATATAATAATAATAATGTAATAATAACCTTGTCTTCCTTAAGATAAGCTTCCATTACTTCATTGATGTCCCCCTGTTGTAGAACCTTTTCTAACTGTAAAAAAAAATATATATATATATAATTGCTCTAATTTAAAACCAAGTCGAAATTATAAGAGATATTTTTAAATCATTAATATAACGATAATTATAATTATAAAAAAATAAGAATCAAACTGAAAGCCTAGAATGGCTGAATTTAGGTTTATATACAAGTTTCTGAAGCTCTGTGTTCTAATCATGAATTCAATAAAATATTTTTTTAATGTGAATTGTATTCTGATTTTGTTATTTATTTCAATGAAGTTACTTTGAAATACGATGAACAAAATTGTTTCATTCATTTCAAGCTACAGGAACATTATGACAATATTTATAAAGAAATGATCAACTAAAATATATATTATTTACTAATTATGATCATCTACCTGTAACTTTTTAATTAGAAGAAGATATTTAATAATTTAACCATATCACTAACCATGAAATAAATTACCAACTCCCAAGGGAATTTAGAAATCTTAATCGACGCAAAGAGCATTTACCCGGACAATGATAAAGATATCGGGGGAGGGGTAGGTAACACTGAAGATGCAAGACCGGGCCAGGGTTGCTGAATCCCGATAAGTGGTCTGCTGGGGTCCTCCGCTTCCACTCAACATGTCCAGCAGGGAGTCCGAGTTCAGGTCTAGATGGAAGTTCTCGGAAATGCGGCGTCGACTTCCCGCATCGTATAGAGCGATCGAGGCGAAGACAGGCTCTACCTCAGTATCAAGTCGAAGTTGCTGACAGCGCAGGAGTAGGCGATGGCCCAGGTGCTCACCCGGCTTGGGTCCCTGTTCCCGTATCTCGACTAGCATATCCTGAACAAGAAGAAGGGGAGGAGGGAGGAATTAGTAGTAGTGCTTACGAAAATAATATTCAAGAAATAAAATTTTAAAGATAACATTTATGCCAATTATTATCAGTTTATTCATAATCGAATATTGATTAAATAAAAACAATGCCATTGGATATTATTTTGACTCTTGTTGTCAGATATAGTGCTTATCACACCTCTGTAGTATATATAGCAAATATCTAATATGTTATGCATCAAAATATATATGAATAATCGAAAGTAAAATAATGTAATATACCACAAAGTCCCAAACAAAAAGGTTGTGGAGTTCAGCATTTGTAAAAACGACGGCTTAAAAAATGTTTTACAGATTTTCAGAAGTATAAAAAGGTACTGAAGCCTGCTCTTCATATAAATGAGGGTTTAATGAAACCGAATGGAACATATTTCATGCATATTGCCAAATTAATCATTTTTATATCAAATTCAAATGTAACCAAAATAGATATTTTTGTTTGAAGAATGGAAGTTAAACAAACGTTTTAAAAATCAAATGAATAGAAAAATGCAACACAATAAAAGTTTGTTTATAGCGTGTATCTTGGTTCGTACAAGTTTAATTTGAGTTAAAATAATGTGTGTTAGACCTAAATTATGGTTCATAATTTCGGTCTACTTTCTTATATTTTAAATTACATAAAAATGACATATATGTAAATTTATTGAAAATAACTACGATTATAGTGCGACAGTTTTAACTTTTATAACAAGATTCAGTTTGTATGAGAAAAATTTACAATACACTAGAGATTAATAGACCTATGTATTATGCAAATTTTGCTTTTCTTTAGGTAATTTAAAACTACGAAATGTAAATAGAGACAATTTTATATAAACAAGGAATACAAATAAACCAACATAACTAAACACTACTAAAATTGATAGATATATTTTTATAAACTCCTTAGTAAATCATAATTAAATGAAATAAAATCCGATAGGATTGTTTAAATATTGACCTCCAATGATTCTTTTAACATGTGAACTGAAGACCCATTTGCATTATAGAAAGAAACAGTATTGTTAGTCACTAAACAGTAACAAGCATTGGTGAGTATGTACCGTAATCTCCATTTTGATTAGTAAACTCACATTCACACATAAAGGGGAATATCAATAACCTGAACAGTTAATGCAACGTACATGTACTTACATATTTACATTTATCTAGAAGGATTGCACTATACACAAAAACCAATTGGCTCAACTTTCCCCCAATCATGTAAAACAATTAAAATTGCAGTTTGTAAAAAAGTGAAAAATAGAGCGAGGTGTTTATACGCATTTTTTTAAAGAAAAGACCTTTAGCAATACAAACTATGACGAATGGCACTATTGATGTTACGAATATCCAAAATTCTAAATAGGACAAAGTAAGTTTCGAAAAGACAATATTGAGAGAAAGGGTAATGATTAACAAAGAAAAACACGTATAAACCAATCGCTGCATACAATAGTAATATGCAAAATGAAAAGAATGTTTAATCTAAATAATAATCTACATTGTATTTTTTAAGTGTTATATTCATACTGTACTCATAACATCACACTTACAATTTCTATTAAATAAATTACAGGGTATCTACTGGATTATCAATTTTAAATTACAGGAGATTTTAAATGTATATTTTCACACATTTATCTTTCAACATCAAATTATTCAATAACTTTTTAAATATCTACCTTTTTATTATGAACAAAATATGGAAAAGTTTAATTGTTGTACAACTTTATAAAAGAAATCATAATTAAGCATATTGTACAAAATAAAGTTTCAGCAATTCAATAAGTGTACAGTTAAACATAATATGTATGTACATGTACACAAGTGTATATAAAGTAGTATGTAGGTAGGTATGTATGTATTTATGATGATTTATATTATTTATTAATTATAAGTATTGATCATATTCAAGTGTATTTAAGTCGCTTAATGGCTTCGGTTTGGCTATTAAGTTCTGCAGTCTTCTCTCTTTCAAAAGCATTAAGTTGGTCGTCCAGCTCTCTCTTTGGATTCTGTCTTTCAGTATCAGCAGCATCTTGTTCTTGCTCTGCACTCAATGCAAAACGTTGTTGGGTGGAAGCTAATTTGACTAACTGTATTAACTCTGATGTAATGGGGACATTGAGCACTCCATTGTAGAATTGATGTGCATTGAACATTACTCTTTGAGAAACCATCGAAGATTTGAAAAGATTGAGAAACCTTGTTCACACTGAACCTACCCTCTACTGCTGCTTGGCCAGGAAAGAAGACTAGGACCTATTTCTCCGTAACCATAATGGTTATGCTTAACAATTCTACTTAATGACAGCTCAGCATATCAGAAACACCTATTTCTCTGCAACCATAATGGTTGTGCTTAACCATTCTACTTAATGACCGATCAGCATACCAGAGACACCTATCTCTCTGCAACCATAATGGTTTTGCTTAGCAATTCTACTTAATGACAGATCAGCATACCAGAGACACCGATCTCCCTGCAACCATAATGGTTGTGCTGAGCAATCCTGCCTAATGACAGCTCAGCATACCAGAGACACCTATTTCTCTGCCACCATAAAGGTTGCGCTGAGCAAACATTAAATATTTAACTAAATGCATATAAAAATTATGAATTACTATTTGTTTAAATTCAAATATAATAAAAACGTATATAACAAAATATGATTTTTTATAATTCCAGATTATTTCCAGAAAATCCAGGAGTTCTCCAGAATTTCCAGGGTCAGTAGACACCCTGCATTACTTTTTAAAATAAACATAATGTGAATTTATAAATATTATCATTGTAAAATGGAATAACTATATAATATTACGTTGTTTCTAAAATGTAAAGTCAAATTAAACGTCTACAGTTGGCCTATAGATAAAAATAATTATAAAAAGAAACAGTGTTATAAAGCTCTTTAGCTAACCTTTAAATCAAATAACGAATCAATATAATTATTAGTTCTGTAAAAAATTATATAGTTAGATAATGCAATATGTAAAATTTATTTCAAATTACTCCATTTCGATAAACAATTCTAATTTATAGAAAGAACGCTCTTCGATTACAGGTTTTATTTGCGATTACAATATTATTTTCTTCGCGCAAATCATTCCTTTATGTGGTGTTTTTAGAAAACAATGTTCTTATTTATTCGGTAATTCTGGACTATTTTACACCATATCTTCTATGCTTACATTACCACATTTCTTCCCTTTGTTTCTATAATGATCATGTATTTATTTCCTTCAATCACTATGGGCGGGTCACAGAAAACGGTAATAGCTATTACCGGTAATAAATGTAACTAAAAATAGATTTTTATAACCAAGCATAACATTTTGCGTCCCAGAAAGCGGTTATAAGCTCTTACCGGATTAAAGTTATGCCAAAAGTTATACCCACTCTCGGATAGGTATAACTTTGGGAATAACTTAATACCCGGCTGCTATTGGCTAAAAGCAAAATATGTATGAAGAGATATCATAATTTATATCTATAATTTTTTCGACACCATAGTATACATCGCTATTGCTAACAATAAATGGCACTTCAAATATTAATTATTAGAGATCAATATCAAAATATTAATAGAAATGATAATTTCTAGTTGTGATATCCGACCAAGTCTTCATTTTTTTAGAATACTGTTTCCTCCTTCTTTACTTTATATAATTTGCCGATTTTCTTTAATTAAATCCACAAGAAATTTTCGCTGATCTAAAAAAAAGCTTTCCGATCGTTGACGCTTTTCAGACATTATATTAAAGTTTAAATTTAGGCACAAACCGATGTAAAAATAGTTCACGTGAAGATAATAGATCGATAATATTTTAATGAAGCAAGTAAAGTTTGCTTTGACTTTGTTTTCCATGTTATATTTTTACTTCATATTAATTTTGATTGGCTAAAAGTTGTCGTTATTTTAGTAAAATTGGAATTCCCATTTATTCCCAGTAATAGTTATACCCGCTATATTTATTCCCGGTAATAACTAAAACTGCTTCCAGAGACGGATAGTTATGTCTGGTCATAGCTATACCCGGGAATAGGCTTATATAACCGATAATAGCTATTACCGCTTTCTGGGATCCACAGGTGCAGTTAATAAGTTAAAAGATATATATATAGCTCAACAAATTTAATTTCATTTGATAAAAGTTTCACTAACTTTAAAAACTTTAACAAATCACACCGACCAGTTATTGTTATGTGTAATGTCTTTACTGCCACGTTAATGCATTTTTACTGAGTTGACATGATTATCTGTTGCGATATCTTCATTGTGTACAACGGTTGTTTGGTCGAATCATTGGATTTCCACAGCTGTTAGCTCTATCCTTGTGCAAATAATTTATCGCTTTAAACCATTTAAAAAGTATTAATATTGCAAACTCAGTGCGTCATTTCAATGAGAGAAATTGCATTATCTTTGTAACTTTCAAGAATATTAGGTAAATTTAAAAATTCACTCATTTTGCGAAATTCTTTCAAATATGAGATTTCTTACAATTCTTGTATTTCTTTAAAAATTATTTGAAAATATGTACAATTTTTTGAAATTATAATCTGTATAAGAAAACTTACTTTTATTGATTGTAGTTTGTGAATTCCTACAAGAAATATTTCGTCGATTGTCAGAGAGATGCATGTCTTACATAAAAAGTATGTTTTTACCATTTTTAAGCATCGTCACGTGACTACCCATTTTGGGGGCACAATAGTGAATGCCGCGCAAAAAGTTGTAAAACTTAATTTTATGAAAAGTGACAAAAGCTTTCATTGCTCCATTTTCTCGTTTAAAAATCCTGGCAAAAGGAGGACCCACTCGAAATGGATAGGGTCATGTCCACTGATATCGGATATATAGAGTTTGTAGATTTAACTAACCCTAAGGATTCTGATGTCCATGGTTAAATCACAGAACTAGTGCTTTATATAGCGTTTATAAGAGGAAAACAAAGTTTTTTATATTGCTATTCTACTATTGTTATTCCAAATTAATATTTATTTCTGAAAGAAGTATGCTAGAAGTGTAAATTATTAGAACTTCGAAAGATTGATTATTATCATTTTGCTTCTCAAGATTTTGTGAGATTGTTAAGATGCGATCTTGTGACCTTAATATACTTGACAGTTTCTTCAACAGCACTCAACATCAGTATGCTTCTACGGTCTTTATTTACTGAATACATTATCTATAATTATTCAAGAAACGTAACATATAATTGATCCTTAAATATGTATAATTGAAGTCTAAACTCAAAAGCTTACATTGTAATTAATCTGTTTGAGTCGTGATTATATTAGATACATTATCGTTGACTATGTGTCGAATGGAGTATAATTGTTAATTATTTGTTACCTATACTCTAATCATTGTACGGAAAATCTACTTAATTGCTAAGACGATTTATTTATTTATTTTAACAATAAAAAGTCGTTTTAGGCTTCAATGCGATCCCTGTTGAGTCAGCATATATAAGTAGCAGTATATATAGTATGCTCCTCTTTCCACACTTCTCTTTCTTAAAGAACGTGTGCCGATGGCACCATTTTAATACAGTTAAAGTACTTACAAATTGATACGGTACAATCTAAAAGAATTGTTTCGTGAAATCAGAACAAATGCAGTCTATCGTTTTCATTGCAATTAATCCTGTCCTTCACTTTCTTTTTTTCAACGAGACTATAATAATATAATAAGTAACATATCTATTTTTCAATATCTATGATTGCTACATAATAAGCTACCATGCCAAGCAGTATGAAAGACCCACTGCAGTTCTTATATTCTCTAGTAAGTATATAGGCTATATATATGTGTATATAAATATACAGCCACCATATGCTTAGCAATCTATAAATCGAAAATATCTCGTCCTATATTTTGATGATTATGTATGTAGACTATACATATATAGGTCGTATTTATACTAACTCAGTATTGTAGTTGACATTGTAAATACTTGTAAGATATGGCGGTCGTCATGGTTTCAATGCGCTACGTAACCTGTCTCTCTGCGATTCTCTCTCTCTCTCTCTCTCTCTCTCTTATACCTTTTCTTCAAAATGAAAATAGTTACTAGAAAGCTTAAGGCACTCTCCTATTATTCTCTGTGTATTCAAGTATGTGTTTTAAGGTGTCCAGTATTACATTAAATCACACAACACCTAATCCTATAACGACCCGAACCTATGCCAAAGAGCGCGTGAGGTAATAAACAGCTTTCTTCTCGGTGGTGCGTGTTACATTTTCACATCGTCATCGGTGATTTCAATATGACTCAAAGAGCAAATTGATCACCTGTTCGTAGGCAAACAAATAATAGATTTTAGTGAGTACAGCTGAAGCTTCCAATAGAAATTGCGTCGCCTCACAACAAATCAACGTGATACTCTCATCAACAATCTACAAAAGGCAATAAACGAGAAATAATTATCTGCTGATCAACAGATCAATCAAACTCTCAGAGAGGCAAAAACCAAACTTCTTGGCTGAAAATCTTCCCTTTACTGTCGGCTTATAATATACATAGTATTGATCAAGTCGTCGAATTGTTCTAATCTTTTCAAAGGAGCATCAGACTTACTCGAGCAAGATTTCCGGTTTGAAAAAACTACTTTCATCGGATTTCCGCCCGGAAAATCGGTAAGTACTTTCAATTTGTTTGACAAATATTTTGAAATTTAACAAAAAAGGATGCTAAAAACAAAAACGTAATATTGAACACACGTAGTTTAGCCCATAGATATCGGATAATTTGTTCATCTTATTAGAAGGCAGAGAAGAAAATAATTCAATAGTTCAACCGCATTCATGAAATTAATATTAAAATTGAACCAAACATTTTATGTTATAATGCTGGCTATTAAAAGTCAATATAATACATATACATATATATATATATCAATAAATATATGTATTATATTGACTTTTGCGTTTGTGTACAATATCAATATATATATATGTATAAGGAAAGAGTAAAGTTTTCTAAATGAAAAAACATGTATTCAGAACAAATTCTTGGCTATATAGTATTAAATGTATTAAATGTATTAATTTAATATTTTATACTAATTAGTTTATTGAAAATAAGAGAAATATTCTTACAAGATTCTTTGATTCTATAAAGATGTGCCATAACAAAGAATTGCTTCTGAGTTTTTTGTTCACATATTTTTGAAAACTTTAGAATTTGTATATATTATATTATATATAGATTTATTTGATATATACTTAATAGGCAGTATTTTAACAAATAAACCTTGGCTCCTTTTTATATTAATTTAATTTGTGAAACACTGTCGTTTTGTTTTGATGTCAATTTCTTCTTTCCCTATATATTAAAATACTTCAATTTATAATAGTTTATGAAATGTTTATTCAGTTTTAATTGATACAATTATTTATATATTTTACTTAAACCTTGCAATAAAGAAAATAAGATGCTTATATAATATGCATATAAATCATCCACGCTAATGTAATTAATTCATCTCATTATTTTATTAATCGAATTAGGAATATCCAAATTTTGTAGAATTAAAAGTCAAATGTTGATGTAACTATCAACAACGTATAATCAACTTTTTCTGCTTCACCTTAAAATTGTTACATTTAGGTTTGATTGCATGATTTTACTAGGATATAGTATTCAATTCTCTTTTTCTTCATTATTTTGTGACATAATGTTAGTGGAAATTATTTTGTTGTTTTTATTGATGAAAAAATCCACTAATTTTGCTAAAAAGATATTTCACGAAGTAAATGCATTTACCGAAAAATGCCAATGCCAATAAAAAAGCTGTCAAAAATAAAATACATTTTTAATCAAAATGTATCTCTTTCAAAAATATATTTAAAGATACCCCATAGAATTTTATTTTAGAAGCATTTTCTTCCCGGGTATCTAGCGATTACGTTGATGTCCAATTTGAGCATTTTAATGCATTCTAGCCTGATTTATTAGCGGCCTTATTCTCCTTAGCATTAATGACTAGAGCTGCTAGCATTCTCTCAAGCTAATTGCTGAAGCTCTTGTTCTTGGCTTGGCCTATTCTCCTTAGCATTAATGACTAGAGCTGCTAGCATCTCTCAAGCTAATTGCTGA
>JAYRBW010153897.1:0-14120 GCA_036023295.1 Invenusta paracnida | reverse complement strand
CTCAAAGTCCCGGAGGGCATGTACACATGTCGTTGCTTACAGCTCGTACTACTTTAAGTAGTATACTCCGGAAATTAGAAAAAAACAAAACAAAAAAAATGCAATGATGACATGCAAGAAGATTTCAAACATGTTGTCAAGAAATATCCTCGCTGGTAATGCCCAACGCATTTGCCAGTTCCGCAGAAAGGGCATCAACAGGTCCTGGAACCCTGGAGGGGTGCACAGATTTCTCCACAGGATCGGCTTTTTCGGCTGAGCCTATGCTATCAAACCCAGAACGCGCCTGCAGACAAATCAAGAAGAAAAAGTAGACGCTTGCGCACCATGTGCTACTTGCGACTCTTCACGTGTGTGGAGTCCAAGTGAATCCAAAGATTCTCAATAGAGCTGAGGTCAGTAGACTGTGGAGGTCAGGTACTCTTTAGTGACGAAACTCCCACAGATTTTATCAAAAGCCGTCAGAGATGATGCCGTCGCAGTTGTGCTAGACTACGACAGGGTCTACACGTCCAACCGTTCACTCGGGAGGGGGCAGGATGATTTGGGGTGCAGTCTCTGGTGATTCAACTCACGCTCTTCAAACTGTTTAGTGTACTTAGAACACTTAGCAGTGCATCCAGACCTTATCATACAGCTACTGCCACTAGATCTTCTTGGCAGAGGCATGCTATTTCAGGAGGACAATACCACCCGTCACAGAAGTCATTGGACCCTCAACTTCCTGCATGAAAAGTTTTTCAATATCTTGCCCTGATCTCAGCCCTATTGATAATCTTTAGACTCACTTCAAGGCTCAATTGGAGAACAAAAATGTGCACAATATTTGTTAACTTCCTGACACTGTTCATCGAGAATGGTCAGCAATACCCCTTATAGTAAATCAAGCCGCCATTGACTTAATGATAAAGCACCTGACAGTGTTATGATTTCCGCTCATGGTAGATCCACGAAATATTGAATATTTGAATATTTTGCATATTTATTTGCAATTTTATAATAAAATTGTATGCATAGTAAAAATAACATTTATTTTGTCTTAAATCATAATGGCTATTACTTTGATTGCATAAATTAATTTTGTTTTGAAAGAAAATTTGAAATATATGAAAGAATTAATGAAAATTATTCAGGCTATTTAAAAAATATGTAGGGTGGCTTTACTTTTTGTCTGAGCCTGTAATATAAGAGTCAATTAAAGTATGGATTAATCCTTAATATTGTGAAAATATAATATATCGAATAATATTTTTCAGGGACTTAATACATACAGATTTATAATTTTTATATGTATGAATAAAACTTATAACTGGGAAAGTTTCAAAATTTCATTCAATTTAATCCTAGATTGTAGTTTTTTATAACTGTTTTTCACCTATAATTTAATTTGAATTTTCGAATCAGTTTTTTTTAATGGAATCCTATATAATAAATATATGTATATATATGTATATGATCGACTTAACAGTATAATAATATATACACATTCATCCATGTCCAAATTTCATTATATATAACAAAATTTAACACCATTTTAATTCATTAAATAAAACAGTCCATGGCTTTAAATCATTTATTTCTCTGTTTAAAATAAAACACTAAACAAAGCAATTAAATTCTATTAAGTATGTAAGATGTATTTTGCAAAAGACGTTTATTTAGAAATTCATGAATATCAGTGTTAGACAAGTGGAAACCGCCCATTTGTTGAAGGAGATGATTGCATAGAAGTAATAGGTAGTACAACAAATTCCCATTTTCCACGTGTACCTAGCTATATAAAAACTAGAATAGACAAATGAAACAGTTCATGATATAAACGAAAATTTAACTTACAATGCAAAATCTATATTAAGTGTGTAAAAATAATGCTTTTAAGCGCCACAGAACAGTTTGTCTATATTATGCAAAATCCATTGCATAGGACATATGATACTGTTTTTCAATTCCTAGCAGACGTAAAATAAGTGTAAGTATATATGGAAATAATTGTTTCCCACATGTTTTTCTGTATATAAATACCAGCCAGTTAACCTAAATACTAATTAAAACGAATAAATTGTTTCACACTTATATCCTGGATTTTAGGAAATGTACATAGGGGAAGGTACATTTTATTCCTATGTAAGTAGATGTACAACTTTACAAGGGTGTTGTTATATATATAGTTTCTTAATGTTATATAGAGATCTTAGAGCTATGGAGAATAAAAAAATAATTTTCTTGGGGTCTAAAGAACAAGGGATAGGTTATAATTTATAGAATACAAAACGTGGAACATGGCGGGGAACTGGAAAGCTGGAAAGAGAGAATGAATATTAGTTTTTGTTGTTGTTATTACAGCCAGGCCGGGCTTGGGGTGTGTCGACATTCACAAATGCAATACATATAATATGTGTATATAACTAAAACTATATATATAAGATATTCATTTGAATAACTATCGAGTGAGGGCGTATCCTGGGTACGGGCGATGCGACACGCCATTCAAGACAACTCCCTCTTCTCTTATCCTCGGCTCTGATCCCGTAGTTCTCCTCTCCTGTGTTCTACGGGAGGGGAGACTACTTAGAGGAAGAGGATGCAAGCCAGGACGATGGAGGAACTCTGAGGGTCTGACACAGAAGCCAGTGGAGGGGATACAGGGGAGCTGGGGGAGATGCAGGACGAAGCAAATAAACGACGAAGCGCAGAGGAACAACATAACCATCCCAGTCACACCAGTGTGGGAATCAATAGAGGTGCGCGAGTGGAGAGGACAAGGCAACCGAGGGAGAAATGAATAATTGAAGGCGCGACTATTCAAAGGTAAGTAGAACTCTGGGAAGCTAACGGTAGCCAAGGTAACCCACCTGGCAGCTGGGGATTGGACGAGAGTGCGGCATACAATAACTCTTGAAGGGAGGAAGCCATAGTAAGAAATAAAGATATGTTGTATTCATTTTCACCAGGCAGAGCCCTATATAGTATATAGGCATAAACATAGTAATTTTTCAGTCTCACTGGTACCGTTATACCCCATCAAAAGTAAGACAGCAACCATCCAGTTAGCTCCGTGCACGCCTATAGTCCTCCGCCACGCAGGTACAAATTTTATTTTTAAGCATTTGCTACCAGGGCGAGGTACTCAAAACAGGCTACTTCCTCCTAACAGCATCTTCTGTCAGAATATTTCTACCTCACTATCACTGCTTCTCAGATTTTGTCATTTTTATTCTGACATTTTCTGCATAAGTAGAACTCTTCTTTCCTCTTCTCCCTTGTCACATTTCTTGATCCTCTTCGTCTTTCTCTCCTCGCATGCATCTCTCTTACAGTCTTCTCGCCCCTCTTCTCCCCTCTTAGAGAATCTGGCGCCTGAGTACTCTCACAAGCGACAGTCTACAGTTCAATGTCCTTGAAGTTCTTCTTCTGGATGAGTCTATCGGATCTTCCTCACCTCAAATTGGTGAGAATGAATTGGCAAGTTCGACTCACATTGTCCCGACTCATATCGCCTTCCAATCAACTCTGCGATAATTTTTGGTAAGCAAATCGAAATTTTCCTTCTTATATAATATATACCTGTCTTTATTCGCTTTTCGATAATCACACAACGTACCCTTTTTCTATATCAGTAATGAAATTGTCATTGTCATTTTCGTTAATTTTAATAAATGGGATCAATTTTTAAGGACATAAGCTAGGAGCACATGTAATTAATTAAATATTGCACAAAATATTGAGCACGATATTGACTAAGTGGTATTAAGTTACTAAATTAAATCTAAATTAAGAATTGTGGAATATGATTAATTAATCTAAAAAAGAATCTAAATAGAAAAAACGTTTCTTTGCAGGAGCACAAATTCATACGACTGTTTAAGCTTAACTAATTTTTTGTTTGAACATATAAAAAGAATTTCTTAAATTATAATATCAGACAAACATTAGCATAAACCTTTTTAAAACAAGAATTTCAGTTATTTATATATTCTTTTACTCAAAATATTTTAATATATCTTAGATATATGTAAACGATAACCTTTTATTCTTATGTTTTAAGGAGTGAAGTTGTATCCTAATTAGTAAAATTTTATTAAGTATAAAAAGTTTAATTATGTACATATTCAATGTTAACAATTTGTTCAATATATAAACATATTCGTTCATAGTTAATATAATTATTACGTAATCAGCTAGTTTTTCCCTTTAAATATTAAATTGCTACATTTAATTATATTTTGCAGTAATACCGATGTATTTTCCTTAGATATTTAATCATGTATAAGAATAATTTATGATGTGTTAGAAAGAGACACACCCTTTTTATGTTAGGTTTTCCGTTTTACACTGAAACTATTTCATGATATTATTTGCATTGTGCTTCATTTGTAAAAAAAAGTTGTAAAATAATATATATAAACTATAAATTCTCTTGTAAAATATATCGTATATAATATATATTCATTATTGTACATATTTATAGATTATTTATTAAGCGTGGATATCCTATATCATTCTCGCCATTTGAAGTGAACATAGAATAATTATTATAGAGCTAGCATCATTTCAAGAGATTTGTTTGGAAGTGTATTAATTGGGAAACTTACTATAGTGAAATAGTTGTAAGTTAACTACAATTAACTATTCACAATACCCAGCTGCTTCAATCTTTTCCCGTCAGAAAGCGGGGTGTATATAGTGATGGTTCTCTTCTCTAAAAGAACTGCTTATATCATGTAACTTATCAATAATTCAGAATAGCATAACATTTTGTCCTCAACGGTAAGAATTTCAGTGAATTAGAACAAACACTGAAAGTGTGATATACTTCAGCGTCAGCTTATTATACACCAGCAAACCGAAGCAACTTCTACCTATTTGGGATTCATATTCACACATCGGTTTTAAAATAAAATATGGGAATTTCTAAATTCTGAAATTGAGATGAAATCTGACTGTATAGAAAGTGGGCAATACTAGGGTGTGCATAATATGTACATGAGCATACTGAGTTTACTTTTAGACTCACACTGGCACCCCTTCTCAGTCCCCGTTGTGTTGTGTAAGCTACTGTTTCCCTTTTCCAGGTGAAATATCTATATTTACGTAATATATACGTATATTCACATTAAAAGGAACACGAATAATACGCAGTGAAGGGGAGATGTTCTTAAGGAGAATAATTTAATGGGAAGTAAGCAGACTATTGTCGACATTTTCTTCTTAGTCATTTTTGCGTTTCGCCGGAGTCAACTTGAGTAAAGAATACATACAGATATGTACATACCTAGCGGTAATATTGGGATTCTGATGCAGTGAAATGTTTGTTAGTCAGTAAATTGTATATAAAAGACAACGAAATATGTGCCTCCAAGTTTTTGTGAAAACTGATGTTTGGATTACAGAAGCACCCCCCTCCTCTCTGGCGCTTCATTTACCTGTATCAGAAGTTTTTTCCCCGTTCAATGGCATCCTTCATCAATTTCTCTGACTCTTCTCCCCTCACTAAATGGAACGTTAGCCAAAGCCCACGGCCATCGCTACGACGTGTTGTTGCACTGTCTTGCAAAATGTTTGAGTCGTTTTGAGAAATCGATCCTCAAATATTGTCTTTGCAAATATTGCAAAAAGAATGCGATTTTGCCTCGAAGCTTCCTCTTTTGCTGAATAAGAACTGCGCGTAAAACTGTAGACAGGCCTATAAGGTGAAGTTCCACGATGCTGTTCTTTGGCAGGTTGTTAAGAGCATTGTTATACCAGCGAAAATATAGGTGAGAATAATGGGTGTATAATAGGCTAGGTGAAGGGGAAGGGGATGATATGCGTGCTTTAAACAATAGAGATGTGCTGCTACCTGTTGTTCGGGACAGCATTAGACAACATCAGAACACACACAAAGATCCAAAATACTGGGTTTTTTCAGAGCCTTCTTTGGAACGAATAAGGTATAATAACAGCACAGCGAAGTATATAAAGCATCATATTTTAAATATATACATATTGAGGTATTTGAAAAAGTATGTGTGCAGCTAGATTCATAGTAAAATATTTATGTTTCTATTCTATATCCGTATATATTATAGACGTACATATACCAACAAATATATATTGAAAGAGAAACAAAAGATAGCCAACATTTTTATCTTCTCTATTCTAACACTATGTTAAGTTAAACAAATGATGAAAGTTTGGTATTCGCTATAAAAAGGAGATCAAAACTATACTATATATATATATATATATTGAGACAAACGCATACCTTTATATGGCTTGTTGAGATATATATGCGTATTTTACCAATCCATTCAACAAAGTAAGTATAATATATATGTTAAGCAAAAATGTTGGTAAACATTTTCCAATGATTAGAATTATCAACAGATATATATATATATTCTACGTGAAGGTGTTTTATACTTGTATTTATATTTATATGAATGTATTTACATATTTATGTTTGACAACTATTAGATTTATATAAGACTTTTTTACAACTTTTTTATAATTATACACAGTCCTAGATAATATTAAGCAAATTAAATTTAAAATATAGAATATTTAAAACAAAATAATCTTGCAAGCTTGCCATCGTGAATTTATGTTCATGTTATTTTTTAGAAAGGCTAAACATTAAATTTCATAAAAAATGGTCTGTTTGGTACGAAAAAGATGCTATGATATACAGAAATATATTATATCTACATCGAAAGAAATTGAAAGAAATGTTCAAAAATGGTTATGCAATTGTTTTACGAGTATACATATATGTAAAGATACAAAATGAAAGTTATAAATTACAGATCGATTGAGTGAAAGTCTTCTATTCGTTAATGCAGTAGGTATATAAAACTTTTTCTTCCCATGTCCCTATTTTATATATTTCTCGTGAAACAATTGAAAGAAATGTTGTTGTTGTAGTAAGAAACTTTTATAAAAAACAACAAGTGATGAGATGTTTATGTAGGCACACATATTATAGGTACAGTTACAAGTTAACGCTCAAGCCAAGCTTTTCTTCCTATATATAAGCCTGTAATATATACAACTGCTGCCTATTGGTAACCTACATATTATGGAAGTTATATAGGTAGTTACGTACAAATTTATTAATGTTTGGGTAAAACATTTACAAAAAAATGGATGGCACTCCCCCCTCCCCTTCTCGCCATTTCGCACAAACCGGCTTGTGAGATTTCCGAAATAATGGGTGTAAATTCTATTGAATATAGAGAAATATATAGATTCAATGTAACTCTAATTTAATCATTTCCTTTTTAAAGCCCTCATAGTCTTCCTAAATAATCACCTCATGTTTAATTTATAAATATATATATATGCAAAAACTGTTTATATACGATATTTACCTGTATACATAGAACATACAGTCATGTGCTTGTTATAAAATATGAAACTTCTATAAATGGCATTTTTTAATGTATTATGTGTAATTTATGTGTAATTTATATATAAAATAAAACAAGAAGGATTTACATATGTAAATAAATTACATCTTGACATATAATGTTACTTTATTAATGATGTATATAATTTAATTCTGTGTAGTTAATTAACGTAGTCGTATTTTATTTTATAATAGACTAATGTAAACTAATAAATTGTATCTCTATTTTGTAAAATGAAAAGATTTATTCGTATATATTCATATCAAAAAGTATATAATTAACGAATTTTATTTATTTCATAAAAAATAAATCGTTTTTTAATTTTCTCTTAAATAACAGTGATTCATATCAATATTTTACTGCATTATTATATTTCTGTTTTATATTATTGTTCAGTTAAATAAATCTGTAAATAATATTCTAATTTGAATATTTATACTGTAAACTCTGGATTTATAGTCTATGTAAATACATACGCAAAATTCAATTATTGGTTCTCTTAGTTGGACCAATATATATGTCTATATATACTAAATGTGCAGTTTTATGTATATTTTAGTTTTCGGGTAATTATAGGTTTTCCTTATTGAACCGTATCAGAACGTTTCTATTTTATTGATGCATTCTTTTTTGCCTTTTACTATATAATTATAATTAGGTACCTATGTAAAGTATATTCGTTAATTAAATTTTGAAAAGAAAACGTTCATAATTTAGATACAGAAGAATACTAGTGCATTCTATATGGTAAATATTCCTAAAGACACACATATGCGGAACTACGCTGAATTAATTGTTCCTATATAATATATATATGCACATATATATATATAGAGAGAGAACATTATAAAACATTATAAAAGAGAACATTTTGCGCGCTTTAGTTCCTATATGTATATCCTTATTCTCAGTACGAATCCAGGGGAGCAATACGTTGCTAACATACTATGGTTGGTATAAATTATGTAACTGTCCTATATAAATTCAACGTGTATAAGTACCATTAGATTGTAGACGGCGCGGGTATATTCCATTTCTAAAGTTATAGTGGAATCGCCCATTGTTTAATGCAACTGGTTTAGCTGCATTGTTCTTTCCATATCATGACTAATACAACATTGCAATGTTTTATTATAACCATCCATCCGCAGGTTCCTGCATCTACATTACTATCGCGTTGGTGTCTTTGGTTCCAAAATTGTGTTGCCTATTGGTTATTGAAGAATGTTCAGTTAGAAAAAGGGGTGTTAGCGGCATAAACTGAGAGACAAACGTAAAAAGGGGGAGATATTTTTAATAGCATATAATTCTGACAGTACCATTTTTATAGTATGCTTTAATTTAGATGATATATTGTATCCTCCATTCTTCTTATATTATATATACACGCACTCCTTTATTTTGCGTAGAAATAGCTATTAGCATAATTAATGTAATGCATTATGCTCTAATATACCTGTGTGGGATAATGCATTATTGCTACCAGTATTTGATGCCAGTCAATCTAAATATATGTGTGTATATTCTCATTGTGTGCCACGTCAACCTAAAACCTAAATTAAAATAAGCTTGAATACTGCATTGCAGTGTAGTCCTGCGTTTTCATCGTTTCCTTCATGGAATTATAAATATTTGTATACTCAGTTTGCAGCTAACATAATAATTTCAGTTCATATAATACATTTTTAGAGTTCCGTGGATCTCATAAAACTTACATATTTATTAATAAATTGAAATTGATAAAAGTTTGACTATTTCCCGTTTAATATTATTTACAAAATGAACTGTTTATTGAAAGTTTGTTGTTGTCTTATGAGGGATCAAATATGACAGAAACAAATAATCCATTCTTCTCATTTGCTTTCCTTGTCATTTCAAGTATAATAAGTATCGTCTATTACATACATTATTGGTTCTGAATTGTTTAATCTTATATTAAGAATTAAAGATGTTAGATACTATTTGCATTTTTAAATGTATAATATAATTATCGTCTCACAATTGTATGTACAAAATATGATTATTCTACAAATAAAATAATTCAAATATTAAAGTTTGTCATTCCAGGTAGCTGGAATTCTCTTTATAGCTAAATCTAAGTCGATTGCTTTCCGCATATACACATATGAAAGAGATTTTTCTAATAAGCCCGTTGACAAAACACGTAATAAGGTTCTTTTGAACCAAGATCTAATACAACTTTTATAAGTCTAAACCAATAGCATTGTCGTTTTTATGCATCGTATGGTCCAAGTCTTTTTTTTAATTCTGAATATGATATGCCTTTACCCTCACACAGGTTTAAAGGAAATATTAATCAATGCCTTTTGATATTCTCAATTTTCCTAGAAGAATATTATATACTAAATTTACACCCATTCATTGCCACTATACACTATACTGCATTGGGTATCCCTGTAATACTTCATATACCGCTTGAATTACAAAAGGAAGAGTAACCAAGAGTAGCACGAATGTAATGTTTTTGTCTATCTGCAATCCTCTAAAATACACTATATACCTCAGATGATCTAAAATGACTCTCTTTCTTATCTATACGCATTATATCAGTCAACTTTTATTATAATAGGGATGTGCTTAAGTGTGAGTCATATGTAATTTCTAGCCGTATATTATCCGAGGACAACGTAATATATATGTATATATATAGATATAAACAATTACGTAGTTCTCGACATTATCTTCGAAAACATATATCTAGTCTCTTTAAATGTGGTGAAACAGTTTTAATATTAATTATATTTTCATATTTATGAATTTATAAATATTTTCTTTATTTTTAAATCCTATGTTTCTTTAGAGTCAGTATAAATTATTCTTTTTTTTTAATCTAATAACTTCAACGTATAATGAAGATATTATTCTATATGTAAGTATGAATCATTGTTATGGATATTTATGGATATCATAATAACTATCTAAATATCTGATATCTAAATAACTATAGATGAGTCTATAATATAAGTCTATAATATGTATAACATAATTTGAGGTATCTTTTGATTTGTAAAATATTATATACCTAATATATTATGTTCCACATCATCAAAATAGACCACATATTAGACGAAAAAATAATATTTAAGAAGAAAAAAATTGTTTTAATTACAGACTTATAAATTATCATTTTCTTCTGTCTCTTTTATATATTTATTCTACATAAAATATATCCTTCAAATAATTGACTTTTTACATGAGCGCCTAGCATCATGGTAAATTAGATAAAAATATCTAGATATAGATATGTCTACTGTTTTTTACTTCATATTTACAAAAATATATAATCTCCATCTTTTAATTATAAGTTCTGTTAAATCAGGTATACATTATTTGCATATATTTTAAATATGCTTTTTCTTACAGATTCGAAGTCGTGTGAATACATTCAAATGGACAAGAGCACAAAAGTTATGAATTTAAATACTAATCCCGGCGTTATAGGCTTGGAAGACTAGTGATTTGTTGTTTTGAAATAATGCAACTACAAATCATAGGCTTTCGTGCATAAGCTGGCTATTCAACAATTCTACTGAAAATGTTAATACAAATCAGTATTATTATTTTTCATATTATAAAATATGTAATTTATTACTACTGATAAGTATTATGTTAATAATATAAGTATATTTATATATGTATATATAATATTTTGTCAGTGTATCGCTATTAAATGTATAGGATACTTTTGCATGAACAAGTAAGGATTGATGACAAAAATCATTAAATATCTCACACAGATTTCTTTCCTTTTAATATTGAGTGATTTACCTGATACACATCCAAAAAGTAAAATTTTTGAAATATGTTTTGATTATTCTATTTTCTAAATAAATGAAATACATTGGATCATAGAAAAAATTAAACACGGTGCATCAAACACTCCGTGTATTTGTGTCAATATTGTGTTAGCAGCAGTCTGGTTATCCTCATTATATGATACAACACAATTTGATATCCTTGTGTCAGAATTGTGTAGAAAATATATTGTTACGATTATAAAATTTTCTATAGTTGGAAGAGAGAAAATAATAATTTAACCAAGTTAAAATTGGAAATTTATCCTTTATATGAATGTCAAATGTTTTAAATAAGCCAAGCGTTCTAAAAGGGACATAATAAATTTAATTTCGATGTATGGTATATATCTATCATTGTAGGGGTAAATAATTAAATGTAATAATTAAAACTGCTAACTATAAAAATAGTCAATAAAACTGTCCATTCATTAATCATGATTTTATTTAAAATAAATCTTATACAAAGAAAATGTATAACAAAATTAAAAAGAAAACAAAAATATTTGTAAAAATTAATAATATCGTAATCATACTATAAACATGTATTTTAAAAGGTTAATATCCGTTTTGTAAAATGTAATTTAAATAAAGAGAATTTGAAATAGTATATATTTGTTAAAACATATAATATATAAATTAATTAAAGTAGCATTTTAAGTATTTATTTATATGTAAATATTACTTAATCTATACTCGGCATAACATTACAATTATTTGTATTAAAATAAATAAATAAAATAATTATAAATATATTATTATATAAAAAATATAAAATATAAATTGTTACTCTGGCCCGTGGCCTGTTTCCAAAAGCCTTATCCCGTCCTGACTTTCAATAGTTTGTCCGCTAATATTCTAATTGTTCTAATTTATGCTAATATTTTATTGTAGAAAGTTAGTCTATACACTAAACAGGATATTTTTAAAGATTCTAACTTATACTATATATTATTAATTATGCAGATTGTGGAGTGCATTCAAAGCAGCACAATAAAAATATTTATAATCTGCAATATTATTAAATCATAATATTAAATTGATAATAAAACATTATATTTTTATTGCAATATAAACTGCTAAATGTTTTATATATGAAGTATAAGGATATATATAAATTTTCCCTAAGACATATATTGCAAATTATATTTTTAAGCAAATAAAATTACAAATTTAAAGGGTATGCATGTTACAACGGAATTTATTTACACTATTAAACGTTTATTAACATTAAAGTGAAATAATACAATATACATATTTATGTTTATAGTACTGTTGACCATATTTTATCTAATTAAATATAATCTATACGGTCATTATAAGGTTCTACACCTGAACGTTAAATGAAATGAATAAGTTTACATTTGGTTATAAAGCATCAAAATATCTAAATAGAAAGCATTAACACATTTTTGAGTCTCAGACTAAAATATGTTAGCTAACAGATTTATTTATTAAATGTTGTCAATACAGAATAAATATCTACCTTACCTGTAGTATGCTGGACATACAGTTCAGTCGATTTAAAACAAATAATTCGAAACAGTCTCGACAAAATGTGAATATTCTTTATGTTGCCAGGCCCAGTGCCAAATTATTTTAAAAATTACTTGCACAATTTTAACAAGGGCTCATGATAAAACCTAGTATAATCCAAATTATAAATCATAAAATGAACGACTGTTTTGCGACATATTGGGGTAAAATAAAAGCTGATTCGAATTTTTACAGAATTAATTTTTAATCCTCTAATTACCTCTATAACTATGTATAAACAATTAAAAAATATATATATTAATTAATTTATACATATAAATATAATGTGGTGCATAAATTAATGTTTAAAAAAATCAATTCATATTCCAAATGCATTATAAATTTGGAACCAACCCTGTATTGCAGATGGTATGAATTTTACTGAAGGGAAAATATTTTGATCATATTTTTATATGTGTCTGTTAATTAAAGTTTAAAAATGTAAGTATTTTACAAGATAGCTTTTATAATTCATAAAAAAACGGATTGCACACACAAGGGGAAGACCGGGTAATACGGAACACTAAAAGATATATCTTACAATGTTTGTTATTCTCATTTTTATTATAATTTATATATATGTATTAGTTTACAGTATACTAATATGTGATTTGGTGACATCAGTGGATACAAATAACACGTAAGTACTTAAGTATCAATAATTCAAAACATATGTTAAGAAATATGTAATGTAGTCTATAATATAAATGGGTTGAGTGTGTAGGTAAACTGGAATGTTGTTTTTACACAGGTAAGTTATGAAATGCATAGGTCACATACAAAATTGCAGGCAACTTTTTAATTAATAGCAGCATACTCGTCATGAATTCAGGAACCACAAACAGTGCATTGAACCCATCCTTCCCACTAGCTGAATGCGAGTACAAGTCACCAAAGTAAAGACATTCAGCATTGTCAGCTTCATTATTTGTGAATTGTGTTGCGGCGTGTGACTAGTTTAAGTTTTAACTTCTTTTGAGTCCTTTAATAGTAATTTACATGTATTTTTGAACAGTCCAAGGAAAACTTCTACAACAAGTAGTGGCTCCAGAAGATGCATCAATCAAAATAACTAACTCCTTTGATTTTTAATTGGATTTGGGAGTCATTTTTACATGCGCGTATGGTGATGATATCGGACAGTGTTACAAATTTAGATTGTGGCCGCCGATTTAGAGACTGGGTACCGCTGGGTCCCGAAGAGGGTATAGAGGCTGGGTACCACTGAGTCCAGAAGGGTTAGAGGCTGGGTACCACTGAGTCCAGAAGGGTTAGAGGCTGGGTACCGCTGGGTCCCGAAGGGGTAGAGGCTGGGTACCACTGAGTCCAGAAGGGTTAGAGGCTGGGTACCACTGAGTCCAGAAGGGTTAGAGGCTGGGTA
>JAYRBW010153886.1:0-14120 GCA_036023295.1 Invenusta paracnida | reverse complement strand
ATGAAACAGGTACACAAGCAAGTAATACAATTACAACCCGAGAGACTATTAGAAAAGCAATTACGCAATACAGTTCACATATCACTGTCGGCAATTCTCTGTAGTTTCGCTTTCGAAGTTTGTTTTGTCTGGGTGGCAGAAAGCGCTGGGGTACATAGAAATTGGAGTGAAAATTATCTTACATATCAGCTGTGCTGGGATGAAAATATGTTTCACAGAGTTTGCTTTATAAATTGGGCCATTAAACTGGTTGGCGTTTACAAAATACAGTGGTAGTAAACCACTAATAGACTATATATATATAGCTTGTTATAAGCTTTTATATGATGATTATAAAATAATGAAGATACATATCTTTATACTAAGTAAAAATATCTGTAGAATCATTAAAATTTGTTATAAATCGATTGCATTTGCATAATAATTTAAAATTAAAATATTCCTTTTCTCAAATTTTTTATACATATATTTTTTAAAATTGAGACCTCAGGATGTACTCAACGCATTAGCCGATTGCGCCACACAGGTTTTAGTAAAAAGATAACTATGCAACAGTCTGATCTAGAAGAAGCCTCTATCTATAAAAAATTATGCACTTGTCTTAGATTGTATGTATATTAGTAGTATGGAGGTGTGGAACTCTTAGCATACTTTTAAGAGAATCATTTAGGAGTTTAGCGTATCTTTAGCATACCGGTAGGGAACTCTTAGCATACTTTTAAGGATTCATTTAGGAGTTTAGCGTATTTTTAGCATACCAGAAGGGAACTCTTAGCATACTTATAAGGATTCATTTAGGAGTTTAGCGTATTTTTAGCATACCGGTAGGGAACTTTTAGCATACTTTTAAGGATTCATTTAGGAGCTTAGCGTATTTTTAGCATACCGGTAGGGAACTCTTAGCATACATTATGGGATTCATTTAAGAGTTTAGCATATCTTTAAGGCATTTTTAGCATACCGGTAGGGAACTCTAAACATACATTAAGGGAATAATTTAAGAGTTTAGTTATATAATTTAGTAATTTATCAATTTTCTCAAAATACAGTAATAAAATCCCGCACTTTTAAATTTGAATTTGGCCCAAAAAGTTTTGTTAATTTTCTAAAAATACAGTTATAAAATCCCGCACTTTAAAATTTGAATTTTACGCCACATAATCTCGTGAACTTTTAAATTTGAATTTGGCGCAAAGAGTTTTGTTTAAATAGACAAGAAACGCGCGCGTCTAATCTTTTTTTGTTTTTTTTATATTCCGCAAACTTTTAAATTTGAATTTGGCGCCACATAATCCCGGGCATTTTTAAATTTGATTTTTTTGGCGCAAAGAATTTTAAAGGTTTGTTTAAATAGACAAAAAGACCCCGCGTCTCTTATATTCTGTTACAGCCGTCTCATTGACTGGCGCTTACTTGTGCACCTGAGCACCACTCAGTAGGGTGGAGTCGTCCCAAAGTGCACCTCAGCCCCACCCCCCCCCCTGTCACGTGACTGGTTTCGTGAGACACCTCCCTACTACTGAGCCGGATTTTCAAAATATAACTTCAAAAATATATATACATATATATTAATATATAATATAGTATAATGTATATGCATAAACTCGTATAATAAGCGTATCACATTGCCTGATTGACAAATATAGTAAAAGAACAGTAACTTAACAACTGTCTTCTGTTCATAGAATTATATTTTTTCCTAATACGTTTTATATTTTATGATGACTCAATTTTATGCTAAAAGTATTCTTAAATTTATCTGCATTGGTAAAAATACTTAGATTCATTTACATATTTTTTATTCTAATCTCTATTTTTTCTGTATTATAAAAAAACTTAATAAATAACTATAATTGTAACTAATCTGTATTCTTTTGCTGTGTCAGAATTCTACATCTCTATCAGAGCACTCGTATCGGGGATATGAATCCAGCGCAGAAGAAAAAGAGAAAACGATTGATCATAAGGATAAAGAAAAAAAGAAGAAAAAGCGTTCGTCATCGTCAGATTCTTGTAAGCGAGATTTTCCCTATTTTCTAACTTGTATTTTTCACTCTTACAGCAGCTGTATATTCATTTTCCTTCAGGAATTATTGCGTTTATAACATGTAACCTTTATTTATTAGTTCACATCATTTTCAGCACACTAAAGGGAGATAGATCATAAGATATTTCTCCTTAATAGCAGTGTACAAAGTTCACTAAATTATAACCATGCATGAGCCACAACTTTTGTACTAAATTTGTACTAATATGATCGAATGACTGTTAAATCGATTATCTGTGTGATTAATAACTCTACAAATAAATGCAATATCGTTCTTAGTTTCGATCTATTCAGACTCGAAATATTCATGTAACAACTTCCTAAATGATTAGAATTAAAGCTGGCGATCATATTAAAAGTATATCGCTTGTTAATTACTTTTAAAATTGCTATATATTTTGTCAATTGGAAGATCATAATTAATGTTATTTAATGATTACTACTGCTGCAGAATTGTCATTTGGAGGATAATTGGATCAAGCCACTTATACTGGAAATACTATATCATTACGTTTAGTATATGCAGAGCAAAATTATTTTGTGTACGACACATGCATAATATTGTATTATAAAATTATCAATAATTTAATATTAATATAATTTTTGTCAATCAAGTTTTTAAATCTTATTGTATATAATTTGATAGTTGAGAGAAGAATGTATGCAAATTGAAGATATCTCTTTTATGAGTACGTCTATCTATTGTCGCTACCCTTCATTTGAAATCCGTCTAAAGCAAATGAGATTTCTCAACTGTTTTTACTGATAATTAAGTCAAATATTTTAGTCAGTTAAATCAAGTCTACATTAGGCGAGTGTAGTTAGGAATTAATATTTTCTGGTCTTCTCAATAATTCATCTTTCAGCTTCCTCCAAATCTTCATCCAGCTCATCGTCGTCGTCTTCTTCTTCTGATTCATCCTCGTCGTCCTCTTCTTCAAAATCTTCTTCAAAAAAGAAGCACAAAAAGAAGACAAAGAAAACAAAGAAGAAGCAGAAGAAGTTTTCTGAAACTCGCACTCCACCCCCCAGTGTGTGCGAGCAACTGGACAATTACAGTGCTGACGAAGAGTCCGTCTGTCCTCAAGCAATCCTCATGGGCCGACAGTCACCATTAACCGAATTGCACAAGGAGAATGAACTAATTGAATTGCACAAAGAGAAAGAAGAACTAATTAAATCTCATGTCGAAGAGAATGATGAGCATATAAAAACGCATACGGAAGATGAGGATGAGCCAATAAAATCAGACATAAAAGATGAGGAAGCAACAGGAAGGCTTGAGCTGCCCAATTTTTTTATGCCGAACCAGGATTTTCAAGAAAGGATGCGAGCACTCCGTTTAGCAGGCCATCAGCAACCCTCCCCGACAGGAAAACTAATTGGCGAAGATGCTCAGGTTTGTGCCAACTTTAGATTAAATAGATCCGATAAGAAACTGGGACTGCTTAAGCTAATGAAAAGATAAATTTCATAAATACATAGAATATTTTTTGTTTCCGAACTTCTATAAATATTATTACGTTTTTTGACACTTTGGCCCTTACATATTTGAAATAAGAGTGGTTGTCCTAATGAGTATTTGTTTACCGTTATCAAGCCAGTAAGTTTGTCTTAACAAACCTTTGACAAGATAACTGAATAATATTAAGCACTAATCGAGAAAATGGTATTTGTCTGATTAGTAACTAATAACATTTCAATGAACTGCTTATTGCATATATTTATATATATTAAAGCTATTATTACGTGTGGATTGTTTTATGCAATGATTATTGTTACAAGTTCTAGTAAATGTCGTAAAATTATTCTTTTGTATTTTGCTTCCGTTTGGCAATTCAAGTTTTCCTCCGGACATAAAATATCCGTAAAATAATATTTAATATGCTATAATTTATTGTAATATGATATGTGTAAATTTTGCAAAAATATTACATATATTTTCAGTAAATACAAGCAATTAATTAATAATATTGTCTTTAGACTACTCCATTAAAAATGAATTAAAACAAAAAATTGTTTTGAGTTTATAATATTTACTATAGTTATTCAGTACCTATATATGTTCATAATCGGCTTTCTTAATAGTAGAATTTTAACTATTAATGTAATGAAAATTTGCATTGACTTGCCTATTCACGCATTTATACTGTTTAACTGAATAATGATTTTAGTGATCTGCATATGTCGCTAATGACTTGAGTAATCTATTCTTGTTTTTAGATTGTGGTTAATGCACTGAGTATTTGTATTTATGAATGAAAAAGGTGTAATTATTCGCTACTCGTATATAGCAGATCAGCAGAGAAAATAGCAGTTTCCAAAGAATTATGTTTTAGGTGTACTTAACTGATGAGAGCTAATATACACATTCTACAGGAAGTAGCTGTTACTGGGTTACCGAAGTCAATAGAATTCAATATTCATTGTTTTTATGCATTGGAAATGCAGCTGTCTAAAATGTTTTTTAAATAACTCTTTCTAGTCATAGTCATTTAAAAGTTATTCTTTTATTATTACAATTCTTTAACTAATAATTCATGTGAAAAAATGGGATATACATTACTTATCTATTAAACAGCTTTATATTGATGTACATTTGGCGATATACAAGTGTATTTTTGACTTTGTGCTTGATGTTATTCATGACTCACATAAAATTAGTTTTATTTGTATAACTTAGCTGGCTTATTCTCTACTTTTTAAACATACGGTATCATTTAGAGGCCTCAATATTTACCTACTTTGTAAATACTTAATAAAGTAAAGTAAGTATTACTATGTAATATGTATTAATTACAATTTATTCCTATCTAATTATTGTATTTTAATTTCATTTCTCTATTTGGTTTGTAAAGAAAAATACTTTTAGTAACTAAAATAATTAATATTCTATCACATTCTCTATTTTTCCTGTGTTATTAAAAACTAAACATGTGAAAATATATCATGGTTAATAATTATTTAAATTTAGAGCTTGTAAAATAAAATCTTGATTTTTCAATTAATTGCCATAAGATAATCTTAATTTGACACAACTTGTAATATATTCTATATACTACGTGTTGGACAAGTTCCGGACAAGTTGGAGTAAGATAGGAGCAAAGAAGGCTAAAAGTGAAGAAAGAATAACCCAAAAAATATTGACACCGGAAACGAGTTCAGTATTAGCAATAGTTAAATGGATGACGAAAATCATTGAATATATGGATGACGTGCAGAATTAGCAATGAAGCAAGCCTACAATTAGAGGATATCAACGGTCTCGTGCCAGCTAATACGACAAACGGAACTTTACTTTATCAAAATGTTTAGGTATATAATAACTCCTTATTAAAAATTACGGAAATTAAATATTTTTGTAAATTAAATAGCAATTTATAATTAGTCAACATATAATACTTATATTTCCCCTTTTAAACCTTTTTGATAAAATCAGAACTAGATATATACCTACATATAGCTAGGATGAAAGATGTGTGTTTTGGAAATTATTGCTTTATAGTATGCATATATTCTTTCTGTTTCAGAGGAATTTTTAAATATTAGCATCATTAAATCGATTCTACCTTTAAGCATGCTAGGAAAATCATTATTGAATACGCCGACATGGTCTTTCAATAGAATTATATTAATTAGGCTATTCATTGTTATTGTTCTGTATGCTATAGTTGTAGTAGAGTTTACTGTTGATAACTATGTTAAATGACTCTAAATCTCAATCTCAGAATTTTGTAAATATATAATTATTATTGAGAGATAATATATTAAATATAACGGGTTTTTTTGTTCATCCTGTTATAAAGGGTTGCCCTGATACTATATATAAAACTAATAAGTTTAAGTATTTTATTTCAGATCGATAGGAACATGTAGCAATTAAACTAGATGAGCTAAGCTCATAGTACTGAGTGCATATTATATACCTATAATGTTTTTATTGTAATTAGTTGTATCTCTGTAAAATAACCTTATTGCTACCCTATATATGTGTTAGGAATATAATCAAAAATAATTAAAGAGCAGAACATGTTTCATTTTGCATGCTTTGTAAGCATAAAACCTATCTGACTACAATAATTCACAATAGAAGCACCGATCATACATTAAATGGTATGAAATCGTTTGCTTATTTGCATACGAAAATCTGCTTCAATTTTAATCAAACGATTTTTTTTTATATATAGGAAATGAATCGAGAATATATAATAGCAATATAGAAGTTATTCATTTTCCATATGGACAGTCAGTCCTTATCATTATATAACTTAATTAGTATATGTAATATTAAGCGAATTACTTCGTAAATATAGAAATATGTAAGAGTTTCAGTTTATTGATGCAATAACTTGTTGAAGTTGAAAAATATATAATTTAGTTGTCAGATACGTATTGTTCTATTGAGAAAGATATTTAATACTACTTTATTAATATTATATTAGTAATAATTCCGTTGTCTAGTATTTCTTACAAACAATAAATTGTAAATTCTTATCTCTAATGCTGTACATTTAAAAAATTTCAATGCATGTTAGATAAAATCAAAAGTAAAGATACAAATGATACAACCATAATCAACCTTATAATGGTTGTGTATGATAGCAATTGTTACAGGCTAATCTATAAAGAATTTTAGAATATAATAGATTTCAGTCTAAATGAGCATTTTGAAATACCTAGTTATATTTTCATCGTATAAGAATGCATAAGGGAAATCAATAATTCATATAAAAAGCGTACGATTTTGTGTACTATAATTTTTTACAACTAATACACAGCCTATAAATTCTTTAATTGGTGATTTAACATGAACATTATTTATAAAACCGAATGAACACCACAGTAGGCATAACGTAACACAAACTCTCAAATATATACTCGAACTTTTGATAATTTTTATCTGCACAAACTGTTGTTTATTCGATTTTATACAACATTGGCTGAAATTAAGATAGTATTTCCTTTTACTAAAACTTCTCCTCACTGGCCAATACTTCCACGCGACTAACCATCTGTGGTTCTTTCTGGCCCTCTTCAGGACCTGAACAGACATCAGGCTCGAATTGCAGCGACACGAGAGCTTGTAAGCCGTCTTCATAGACCCCAATCCTCCGCTACTATGGTCCGCAGCGCCCTTGCCGATCACGGCATCCGTGACAACCCCGAAGAGAGGGCCCGCATAGCCAGAATTTTCACAATGAAGTTCTGAACAGGCAAAACCAACTAAATGATGGTTATATTCATTTCATTGGCTGGCCCAAACAGATATGCACTAGATTTTTTCTAAATATTATCGTTTTTATCTGGTAACCTACCTCAATTAATAAAATAATATCTATAAAGTTTTTACACACAATATATTTAAGTAGTTCATAATTAACTTATAATTCTTAATACTTGTTGATTTGTGACTTCATTGTTAACGAAAAACCTCAAAAATTGTTTTTTCCAATTTATTATTATTTGTCTATCCACAAAGTATTACTATCCTCCATGACTGTATATTTAATACTACTTAGATCTAGGAATCTGAATATAATATCCGCTTTAATTTATAAAAGATATGTCATTCTGGTCAATCAAAATACCGAGATGATTCCGTCCATTTATTGCATGATAGTATTCTCTCTATTTCTACTCTGTATATCCTTCTTAGATCGTGTCTATATAACTATTTATTAAAAAAGGTATTTTTTAATAGTTGCTGGCCAACACATATTTGCCTATATCACTGAATTGATATATGCAAAAAAGATTCACATTTTGCTTGCTCAGTAAGTATTATATATCTTTTATCCATTATAGTTATAGCCGCCAGCAATGTACTAATTTAATCCCAACAATCAATACATAGTTGTGCTTCAGTCATCAATTCTGTATAATCGTATTATTGTAATGCCTTTTATATTATATATTACAATATCATTAATATTTTGTATATGTATCTATTGAAATATATTTGAAATACATTATATTTTATTATTAATTGCTGGTTATTATTACTTTAACTATGGTCATAATGGAGTTATATTTTTATTCACAAATAAACACTGTTTTTATGTGTATTACATTTTTAAAAGCTATTTCATCAAAGGAAATAAAATGATTTAAGTGATTTAAAGAATAACATATAAAGTAAATCTATGTTAAATTTGAATGTAACTGTATGTGTAATCAATCTAAACAGTTAAACTAAATATAATCATTTTAATATTCTATATGATTTCAGGAGTTTTTAACATGACCCTTGTTCCACGTGAAACATGAATTATACATGAAACATATTTACTGTTTCCGACATATTCATAATTATGTTTAAAGTTTTAAAATAAATTTATGCATTATTAATTCATGGAAGGGATCCAGGTTAGCTCAAAATATTATACAAATGTGTCTAACTACCTCAATAAGATTAATTCTAAGATTGAATTATTGTATCTCTTTAACAAAACATCCAGATATTTGATATATTCCAGTTGTCCCATGCATAGAATATAGTATTATCTTATTGCTATGGTCTCGTGTCAAAAGCACAATTTAAACAAATTTATTATAAAATTTCACCACTGAATAATCTAGAAGTAACAATAATCGAATGGATTATAAAAATATTAGTTTAAAATAATCACATTAGGAAATTATATACAACAGTAAAAGACAAAATTGCTCTTGTGTATTCTATCTTGCAAATATTTCGTATGGATATGTGTAATGAGTAGATTAATTTTATTATAAAAATAATTAGATCACTTGTTTTATAAGAAATGAGTATGCGAGAAATTATATTTTATGGTATGAAAAAACGGATTTAATAAAACCATAGTATATCTAATGATTATATAAATAATAACATTTTAATTAAGAGTACATTGATAATTTAGGCGAATAATTAAGTTAAATATTACAATAATTCATTCAACTATGTCCTAAATAAGTTATTTATCGTATGCTACTAATCAGTCGCGCAGTAATTACCAAATTTAACGTAATGCAGTTATGAAAGAATGTACGATAACTTATTTCAGATTTTGAATGCGGTAAAAATAGTTATAGGAAGAACATTTTAATATTAAATGTTTTATAATAATTGACCACATAAATATTTTAATAAATTACTGGATCTATGCTTTTATATGGCCTTTTAGTACGTAAAATCTTAATAAACATTACTTAGTCATGCATGAAACTAATATGATACAAACCCATAATCATGTTATTTATAAAATTCAATCCCCTGTCTGACATTACGAAGATATACGATATTGTTAGGAATAATGTTGGCCGTCAGTATCATATAGTAGAAATCACAGAATGTACTCTTTAGCTTTTGCTAACATCTCTTCCACAATTTCTTCTGCGATGAAGGATATCTCCACGTTCCAAACCGCTTCCTCCAAAGTTTCTGTTACAATGTCCTCAGCGACAGTTGCTAAACAAAGTTCCTCTTCATCCATTTCTCGTACAATCCAGCAGACTCGAATGGAGCTCAGATATCAAATGTTACTATGAAATCCAGAAATATCCCTTTTCAAACACTTTCAATAATGCAAACCTTACAGACTTCTTTAAGCTAATCACGTCTAAACTAATATATGTAAGTGAATGTGCTAGCTGGTAGAATTTCATAATAAATATACACAGATAACGAAGGAGAACATCGAATAATTCTTATCAATTTATCCAATAATAAACCCGAATTATGATATGCATCCAATGAAAGGAGAGCATAATATAATATGACAAATGAACATGTGTCTTATTTTTTCGTGATATTATTGTACTATTATTGTATACAATATGGCTTTGAATACCCCAAAGTTTTCAACAATCTTCCAGAAATATCGTATTTAACTTCATTCAATAACTATGTATATGGTTCAGATTAATAGATTTTAGGAAAGTATACAATTAATTTTGCGCTACTTAAAGAACGAGGACTATACGTAATTGTTTGTATATGTATATTATACAGTCCTCGTTAAAGAAGTTTAAATTGTTTTCCTTAAACAAAATAATTTTGTAAGTATAACTATAAGTATAAATATACATAATTGAATAATAAAAACGCATTAATAATTAATAAAAAATATTATTTATTAAATAAGAAATTGTAACAATTGAATTTGTAAAAATGATAATAAAATAAAATAAATATATAATAAGTACGAAAGAAATTTAAATGAATTAGTAATACATTTAATAGCAAAGGTCTATAATAACATAAAATCATTTTGATGATGTAGGACTGATCATATCCCTATATCTAGATATATGTATTTGGATAATTCGGAATCAAAAGAACATATAAATTACATTATATTATATATTTTTAAATAGTGTAAGGAATATGATAAGTGTATTTTACCTACCTGTACTTTTACCTACCTACCTGTATTTACCTACCTGTAGGTTTCCTCAATCAAATTAATTAAACAAATTTAAAGAAATGGAATTTTCTATATTAAAGACCTATTCAGCCTTTAGTATTAATAGGAATTTATTATATTTAAAATTTTAACAAATTAAATTTATGCTTACGGAAATTTGAGATTTTGTATTATTTGTAATTTATTTTCCAATAAATTTTTACAATCGCTGCATATAGACTGAATATTAGCTCCTAATTATAACTAATTATAATGTAAAAGCACTTGTATTCTCTCTCACATAAAATTTTTGGACAACATTAAACATGCGTATATATTGCCTGCTTGTTACATTATCCTGATTTTCAATAAACATTTACTGTATTCATTTTATTCAAGCTAATTTATTTGTGTTTGAATTCTTATAATAATTTGTATACCGTTATAATTAAGATAATTTTGCAAGTACAATTATAAGCAATAACCTATAATCTACATCATAATTCCGACGTTTTATGCCGCGTATATTGTGTGTTTTGTCAGTTTTTCATTTTGCATTAATATGGCAAAGTTTAAAATTTATTAATGCACATAATTTACAAAAATTATTCTTATCCTTAATTATATTTCATTCTCCAGTTATATTTGTTGTTTCTAAGTAAAGTTTCCATCAATCAGTTGTTTAAACATTAACATTTTGTAAAAAGGAGATCTAGGTAACTTCGTTTTATATTGTACATTTTGTTTTCATTACAGTTATAAAACGCACTTCCTTACTTAAATACTTAATAAATACATTAAATACTTAAGTACTTTCAAATATACTTCTACCAAAATTATTTTAAATAAGTTATATATGTGCGTGTTTTTTTAATCTCAAGAGACAGTTTTATTTCCAATTGAGATAGTTACAAATATTCAACCAAATTTGATAAATATTATTATTTAATTCAAACAAATATACACAACATTAAATTGTTATATCCTTTACATAAAATTAAACAAAGGTATAACCTCTGTGGGTATAACTGTTGCATATATATTTCGCATTTTGATATATTTTATAAATAATGTATATACATAGTAGAAATGTTTTAATACATTTTGTATATACCTATATATATATATATATGATGTACAAAAAGTAAAACAGCTTATTATATAGCAATAAATATAATACGATGAAATTTGTCCTAAGTTTTATGCGATGTACAGATATATTTGCTGACAAGCACTGGCATTTCAATTTATGATATGTCCTGTATGTATATGTATTCTTTATGTAACAGTATATTATAGATAAGTTACAGTGAAATACGGATAGAATTTTCGACATTTATAAAGTGCAATTAGATATGACGACAAATTTGACAAATTATTTGTCATATCCTTTGTGTGACTTAAATATTAGGGATGATATTCAGTCTGTTTAAAGTATTTTCCAAAGTTGGCCATCTTGAGCTGCTGTTGAAGTACAGGCCACTTGAGGGATGTGACGGGTAGAGTAATGTCTACTTTCTTCTTTCGATGTGATTTGGGGATCACACCAGTCATATCCATCTCCATGTTAAAGAATACCTCGGGCTCTGTTGGAGTTATGGGAGGGCTCTTTGGAAAAGGTATCCCACCCGCTATGGTGTTCCCTTCTTCGTAAACCATGTCTGGGACTTGATCCAGTGGGTCGCTTTTGTTTACTTCTGATGGCATTGCGAAGAAAGGGAGTGGGGTTCATGTATTAAATAATGACAGACATTACTAAGAGTCAAAACATTGTGGCAATTCAAATTTGACATTCGTATTTGACAAACATTTCTTATTAATTTTCTATAATAACCAATGAACAAAATATGTTTAAATAAAATCATTCTAGGCAAGCAAGCAATCATAAATAATTAATCATATATTCTAATATAAATGGAATAATGCTTCTAATCAGATTATTATAGCTTTCCAAGCTTGAACTTTTAAGGAAATTATTGAAGTCAGGACATGTTGCACCATCAATGAATATAACAAAGTCCCATTTAAAGACCTATATTTTCACATAATGAGTTAGGCCCGACGTAATATGCATACGCCACATTTAAAAGTGAATTACTCAATAAAATGTATTACTATTTGGCGCGTATAAGCCTTAAACCTTTCTTACTAAGCTGCTGGAATTTCGCAGCAGCGCTGATGTCGATAAGGTTGCCCCCATAGACCGTGTTCCTATCTTCATACATCATGTCTGGCGGAGGTGCCCACGGAGGAATGTCATCTGGAGGCATAGATGAAAGACACACCAACTATAAATATGCAGTTGAAAATTCAGGAAATTGTTGACAACCCCAGAGCTATCGGGAGTAATATACCATAAGATATACCTACTTGTATTTTTGTTCAAAAAAGAAGACAGATTGAATTTGTAAGACAAAAATCTAATACATCAAAGACGACAATACTCTAAGAAAACGAATTTTAAAACAGATCAACGACACGTTAAAGATATAGTAACTTACCTCTTTTGAAAAGTCTGAAAGACAAGTAGGCCACATGTCTTTTAAATTTTACTTATTATGAACTATAATATCAAAAATTAGCCTGAATACTTACATTTCAAAATCGTAGAATTTTCTAAAAATGAGAGAAAAATATTATTTTATTGAATATTATACTTAATAGATTTGAATCCATATATAAAAGAAACCAGTTATTTGTATTCTAATCATCATTATAAATTTTATAAGCATATGTATTACACATATTGCTACTATATTATTGCTTTTTGGTTACTATCATTATACTTGTTTCCAACACTTTGATAAAATAGACTTTCATAAAATTTAAACAAACTGATTAGAAAAAGCTAAACCTATTCCAGTTTTTTATGAGACAGAGAATATCAAAAAATTAATTTGACACTAATATAATATATATGTATTACACATAGTATTATATATATTATATACATAGCTAATATGAGATAGGATATTTTGTTAAATGAAAAGGAATGGTGAGTGTTTTTTATGAGTGTTTTGTAAAATATTTCTATTCAAATACAAATAAATGGATGTTAATGGATGTTGTGGTTATATTCTAATTTTAATTTATAAATTGACATATAATTTTAACTAAAAAATAATTTTTAAATATATACCTATATAAATATCAATTTTAAGATACTTACAGTTTTCGATAATAGCTTAACTCAGTCAATTAATTACCACGAAGTATATGAGCCCCAAAAAAATACCTCACCTGAAAACAATCATTGTGATTGCCATCAACAGGATCATGACACACAGAAGCACAATGTAGTAGTAAAGCATATTTGGATCTGAAATAAAATTGAAATTATTACCTTATAAACTATGTCTTTAATAATAGACTAACTGATAAATTCTTCAGTAAGTTACCCGGACAATCAATCATTTTTAATGTCAAGAAGTCACTCCAAGCTCCATAGATTGCTTTGCCACTTCGATAAAATCTTCCTTTTATTCTTACATCCAATTCAGGGTACACTGTATTGTTGAGAACATCTAAAAACGTAGAAAATTGATATATGTACACACATTAATTTGAAATTCACAGTAAGAAGTTTTTAATGATCCGCGAAATGTAAGTATACATTAAGAGTGGATTTCGTAAAGCGGTATTAGCTACTACCGGTATTACCGTTAATACCAGGCGTAACTAATACAATGAACTAATTTCGATTTCAT